>VMOF01000369.1:45010855-45029977 GCA_011764245.1 Trialeurodes vaporariorum | reverse complement strand
CATCCTATCTCCCAACATGGCGGACGCGAAATGAATTTGCTTCAAAATCCGACAGAGTTTCCGTTCTGATTGTATTATTCTGTGCCTGTAGTGCTTGCACGACGCGTGGTTGCCGTATTTGTGCTGCCCCCAGTGGCGTCGCATGCCATCTGGCAACAATGCAACTGCTCCATTTAAACTCGTTAGCTATATCGAATTTGCCTTGTGCTCTGTGCACCCCCTGAATTCGATCTTTTACATGAGTTTAAATGGATAGAATACATTGTTGCCAAATTGCACGCGACGCCACTGGCAGCCCCTTTGTGTGTAATTGATAGCATTTTTTCAACCGATGATTCCACCAGTTGACCAAAATATTACGCAGTTCACGTCACTGTATGACTGTAATGCACGAAAATACTCTGATTTGCTGTACAGTTTTTCTACCGGTAGAGTATCTGTCACTGACTTTCAAAACTTTCGTAAATTTTGACAATTTTGAGCGGTGATTCCACCAATCGAGAACAGATTGCGATTTTAGTGCATTACAGCCATAAACCGAATGGGTCTGTTGCAAACTTTTGCTACAGCGATAAAAAGTGTTTACTCCAATGTAAAATCGCCTGAAAAGTCCATCGGTGGCATCATAAAGTCAATAAATACAATATTAAACTCACAAGAGGCGTTTATCGAAATCCAAGATGGCGGCAAAATATCGAGGAATCTGAATGTATGCACCGTGATCATCCAAGGATTGCCAACTTTGACAACCTCACTGCAGGTAGAGGTTATGTGTTTATTTACGTTGTGATTGGTTGTGATGGATATTGTGAGGTTGGCTATCCTTGGATGTTCGTGGTGCATGCATACAGATTGCTCGATATTTTGCCGCCATCTTGGATTTCATTGAACGCATTTTGTGAGTTTATTGTTGCATTTCATTGCTTTCTGATGCCATCATTGGACTTTTCAGGCGATTTTACATTAGATTGCACACTCTATAGCGCTGTAGCAAAAGTTTGCAACAGACCCATTGGACTGTGTAAATCATTGAGTTAAATAAATGTCATTGAACAAACGCAAAGCGGTTCTGCCTCTTCAGCACCCTTAGACACCCGTCTCCTCCAATCTGTTACTGGTTTTCTTGCTTCTCCTTTTCGTCTAAACCGAGCTATTATTATGTAACCGACTTGATTCTATTTGTTTGTTCCAGTATTGCATTTAAAGTCTATCCAGATTTTATGGAATTCTACTACAGCAAAGATAAACACATCGGCGATCGTTTACTTTTCGTTCGCGGGAAGCCCAGCCAGGAATGGCAGATGCAGCGAATCACCGCTTGATTGATATCGCCCCGAAAACCAGCTTCGGTTCCCAACCGTACTCCACGTAAAAAAAAACAAGAAGAATGAAAATACCATTGTTTTCTCATTTTTCTAGAATGGTCTCATTTTCCCCTTTTTTTTCCACGCGCGCGCGACCGATTTCAATAACTTGACCTTTTTTATGCGGTCACCAGGTCACAATCGCTCGCCACTTGCGTATGATTGATGCAACGTAAAGAAGAAGAAGAAGGAAATAATCATTAAATAAATGAAACATCAAAGACGGTCCGTAAATATAAACATGCATAAAATGAGAAAAAAATGATTCAGAAGCTGATAACAATAAAAATCAATAATAAGAGGAAACGAGAATTCAAATATTCTTCTAGCTTACGTTTTATGCACAGGGAGAAATGGATGACGCGAGCAAAGCGAAATATCTTTAAAACGTATTGTGTCAGAAATCGCACATCTTAGGTTATAAAAAGCGTAACTTTTTTTTACCATTCTGTTTGCAAAGTATTTAATGGTTCTCATTACTTTTTAAATGTATTTATTTATTTGTCTATTTAGTGATCTTCACTTGTGTGAGTTCGCAAGCGAAACCCAGTCAAATTAATTAGCGGGAATATTTTGAAATTTTTTCTTTCCATTTTAATGATGGTAGGCTTTATTATAGTTGCTAGTAGAGCCATTCGTTCTGCGTCAACGATATGACGTAACCCGCATTACACGTAAAATGAACGCTCTCTTTTATCTGCATCTTTGCCAGATTTTAGGGAAGTATCAGTAGATTTCCCATAAGGATCAATGTAAATTCTACTGATATTTTCCTGAAATCTAGCAACGGTGCTTATCTTCCTTTTCTTTTGTTCTCTCAAGGCAGAGAAAGGTTTGAGCTACGTGTAGAGCGGGTTGCGTCGAACCTTCGAACCAGGACTAATGCCTCTGCTAGGACACATTCCAAGACCTGTGATGATTCATGTTAAATTGAACTAGTTGCACCCAATCAGCGAAACCTTCGGCCAAGTTGCTTTGCTCAAAAGTGTTGGCAATTTATTTTACCTCACCGTTGTTAGTTCGTACGTTATGATTATCTAAGATAGGTATGATGTAAACGTTTTTGTTATTCTCAGCATTCGATCAAAAAAAAAAAAAAACCAAGAAAACAAGAAAGAAAAAAGAGTAAGATCTATTGCTGTAAACAGACCAGTTATCAAATTAGGTTCTAAATAATATTTAGCATCACTTTCCATATCACAAAAGTATTAGGTAGCAATCTCTCTTTTATGTTCAAACTGCTGCCATATCATCAAATATATTTTTTTATATACCTTTGTTATCATTTTTTATTTATAGAGATTTGCATTTGTAATTTTATACAAGCTTAAAATATTAAAACAAGAGAAAATTTTTACGAAGAGAATTGTTAGTTTATTTCTCTCTGTCTCCTCGTTTCTCATTACACATTACATATTTAGCCCATTTGTGTAATTTTTACGCAGTATCCTACTTTTCCTCTGAATAATCGTATATTGTTGCATCTGTGAAATTATGGGGGAAAAAAGGGAGAGGCTCCTGTTTTTAATTTTAAACCCCGTGTTAAGGAGGTTTTTCCCGTACATCAGAATAGGTATACAGCGTGTTCAAAAAGTCCCCCTCCCATCTAGCTTTTGAACGGCTGCAGTTAAAAACACGAAACTTGGGAAATGTTTATACTTAATTACCTTAATATAAACTACCTAATATGAGGGGTTTCGCCCTCTAACTCCAAATTTTCAAGTGGTAACCCCTATCTTGTGATACATCGTTCAAATGGGCATACAATTCTGAGACTTTTGGCGCAAACTAGAGGTCAATATCGTTTTTAGTTTTCGACATACCGAAGGTCATTCCTCCTATTCAAAGAGTCGGGATTTAAGAAACTGGGAGTCTAAAGTTCTCTAAAAAGCGAGTACTTTGTAGGTAGATACAACAACGGTTTTGACGTAACAGTCAACATTTGATTTCAGAGTTCCTATAACAATTTTTTAAAATTTTGCCCTTCTAATTTAAATTTCCATTGCGCGACCACTATAGAATGATACATCAATTGATAGAGCATAAAAACTAAGCATTTAGGCGCAATCCGGGGATTGATGTCGTTTTTCGTATTCGAGATATCGAATTTTAAGTTCAATTTAAACCCATCCGATAAATTCGATATCTCGCATACGAAAAACGACTTCGATCTCTAGATTGCGCCAAAATGCTCAGTTTTTTTATGTTCTTTCAATTGTATGCTTCTCCACCTAATATAAAGTATTACGCAGCTTTGACCGACGTAATAAAATACTTTTGCCAGAAGGCTCTAAAAACCTGATGCAACCAAAGAATTACATGCTAGTTGTAGGTTATCAAAATTTTTCATGTTCAATGCGTCAAAATCCGAAAAAGCACTAACCTACTAAGGAATGCAACTCTGACGAATCCATATTGGTGCGTTTGTAATTACTGTGCCATTTTTACTAGCGTTTCGTGCAATTATAAAATAAAACTTGATAAATATCCAGACCGTTTGCCAAAAAAAAAAAAAAAAAAAAAAAAAAAAAAAAAAAAACCCTATACACTCTTTCCTATTCGGAGTTCACTTTGGTTCCTGTGCGAGGAAAAACTACGACTGAACCTCTGTGGACCCACATCTTTGGAGAAAAGGCCCTTCCATATTGTTTGGGGAAAAAGAAAGTAAAGAGTGGGAGTAAAGAGAGGAAGACGAAGGAAGAAGTCAAAACAGAGTTGACGAGAGGGCAATAAAACGGATTGAAAACATAAAAACCTTCGCTCAAAAAAGCCTCAAAAAAGCCTTTTTCTCTTTTTTGTAAGAAAAGCGAGGTTTTTTCACCACTTGTGTCCAGAGCAAAAACGCAGTAACTATATAGATGAACTCTACAAATCATGCGGCGTTTTTGCTTTGTATCGCAATGTGAATGTGTGCGAGACCGGCAAAAATAAAAGATCTTCGTACTGAACTCACAATCAGATAGCTCGAAAGAGTAAGTCAGAGTGTGATGCGTCGGGGGGGGGGGGGTAGGTGCTGGAGAATGGAGAGTATACCAAGTGTGTGGGACAACAAATAATATGACCTGGAAATTGGGATGCATTTGCTTTTGTCAATCAAAAGAGTCAACTGTCATCAAGCGCTTGATGAGCGAGCGTCAAACCGGCTGGCTGTAGAGTTATGGATGAAAACCATGTGAAGCGTTTTTTTATTCTGCGGAATCCGCACCGGTGCAATTAATAACCCGGAGTTTTCGGAGCTGCTCCGAAGCTGTCTGGTGCAGCACCGGTCACGTGTTGAAGCTCCGGTGCATCGGTCTTCAACTCCGATACAATGGAGCTTGCACCGGAGCAGCTCCGGGCGCATCGCACCGCTAATAAAACAACACTTCGGTGCGCACCGGGGCTAGAGCGCCGGAATAAAAAAACACTCCGGAGCACTGGAGCTGCACCGGTGCGGGCTCCGGAGAAAAAAAAAAAACGCATCAATGCTCTCAGCTCCGAGCCCTAAAGGCTCCATTCGCTGCAGTCCTATCCCATGGTCTCCTTTTTGTCCAAATTATTTCAGTAAACTGATTGTGAGAGGAAAATCAGCATGTTTTGCAAACATTCTAACAGCAAGTGTTAGCAGGGTTGAGTGAACGAAGAAAGCGAAATGCTGATTTCTTCAGATTCTTAACACTTTGTAGTTCCAGTAACAAAAAAGTGTTTATAGATCATTCTGCCCCCTCTAAATCGTTGCGTCTTCACTCTGCCTTTTCCTCCTTCGCTTTTTATTTTTTTTGTTTTGGGGGGGGGGGTTGGGAGGGCCATGGCCCCTATGGCCTCTCCCCTGGACCCGCCCTACGTTAGGCCTCTATTTGCCTCTGTTTTAGCATGTGACATAACTGCTGAGACCGATGATATGATGCGCAATGCGCATGTGCGATATGCTCGTCACCCACTGATCAAATGCTGTGGGATGCATTCTCCAACTAATCAGCGTTGTGTGTGAGTGTGTGTGTGTGTGAGTGTGTGTGTGTGAGTGTGTGTGTGTGCGTGTTGCTCGGATTGAAGAGGGGGAAAAAATCGTCTTGATTTTGATCTGTCACGTACTTGACGCACTCTTTACTCTACTCTAGAGCAACTGACTGTCAGCTGCCGTGCCGCGGTCGCCGCAAAAAAGCCTCTAGGTATGATCATATGGGACGCCGCACAGTGGAGCGAGTCAAATTGAGGGGTCGGACATGGAACATGTGACAAAAAATGCAAATTTGAATGATTTTAATTGGCATAAAACGAAGTATAAAAGGTGGTTTCCTTTTTGTTTTTTTTTTGTTTGGTTTTTTTTTTTTTTTAAGAAAATTTTACAATAAAACCAATGTAACCACTTTCAAACTTTTACATCGCGTATTAACGAAGGTAGAAACGGCTATTCTCTAGTTAATGCCTTGAATCAAGAAAATGTTTGGTTAAAGTCTCTGAACTATACCCTTAATGGGGCTCTTGCAAACTTTTGTTATAAAGAAATAAATAGATCAATCTTACGTAAAGCAGACCAGCAAAAATTATACGAAAATCACACTAAGAACGTCTAAAATTCACTAATAAACTTACATAACAACGGCAACATGGGCGCCCGCAGCGGGGGGCAAGAGGGGGCTCTTGCCCCCCCCCCCCTTGGAGTTTAAAAACGTCAAAATTTCACGGTAAAAAATGAAAGGAAAAAAGAAAATGCAATGTCAATCAAAGGAGTGTTGGTTAACAAACTCCATTATTTGTTTATTTCGTAATTTTCACTAATTTTTCGCAAGGAATAGGAGAATTAAACATTTTCTTAGTTATCAATTTCGTATGCTGCCCCTTTCTCCAGTACATCAAACACGTCAAAATTATTACTATTATTTGATACACCTACCATGGCTTAATAATCTGTACACCATTTGGATGAAAAAAAAAAAAAAAAAAAAGTTATCCCTTTTCCCGGGGGGAGGGGGGAGGGGTTCCCGTAGAATTCTTTTGAGGTTCAACAATTTTGCCCCCCCCCCCCCCCTGGAAATTTTTCTGCGGGCGCCCATGAACGGCAAGATGGTATGGCGGTTCGACGCAGGTATCACGGGAGATTCCTGTCTATTATATGTCACTTTCTCTACGGAAACACAAAGATATGCCTCAATTTAGATAGGAATCTCCCATGTTACCTGCGTCTCTCGGCCATTAAGCCTGATTCTGGGAGTGAATTTCGTGATTTTTTAGTGTACTTATCGTCATTTGTACATGTTTTTATGCAAGAATCAACTTTTCAATCCCTTCCAGCAAAAGTTTGCAAGAGCCCCATTACTACTAAATTCTCGTTATCACGAAAATTGATTGTTGTCACTGTGAAACCCTATAATCATGATTGTGAACTTCGATGAATCGATTCTCTCTCCATTAAAAATCAATGGATACGTATCGATCCTCGGTAATTCAGTTAAATCGACAAAAAAATCGATCCTTTTGTACAGGTTGAACAGGAGAAAGACGGATAATCGATCGTTCATCGCACAACTATCATATACTATGTCCGGAATATGGCAAAGTTTCGGTCCAGAGTGCGCGACCGGCCGACCGTCATAGTGCAAGTAGATGCAATTGTGCTGATCGTAGACACTCAATGGCGGCGCACAGCTGAGCGAGTCCATGGGAGAAACCGGACATGCCATAAGCTGCGTATAGAGGAGTAGGAGGATCTACATTGAGCAAGGCGAATGATGTGTTTCAAGCGCATTTTTTCAAGGCAGCTGCATGCCGATTAACCTTGGAAAAGATCATAAGAACCAATGAGCTATAATTTTAGAGTGGCAGCGGGCTGGTCCACCTTGTGCCACACAGGGTAGAAGGAATCCCGGGAAAAAACGGAATTTGGACGGCAGATTCCAAGGTTTGAGGTTAAATTTTGTAGGTCGTTTCCGGCGATGCCCGAGCTTGTTTACGGAACGACCGGAAACCAACCTACAAAATTTAACCTCAAAATCGATTTTTACGGCAAGATGGCGGCGCCCTAGGTGACAACAACGAACCAGCGGAACGTTCCTTGATGTGCCACTCTAAAGTTATAGCTCATTGATAAGAACACGTTATTTGATTGGTGTTTATGTAGGGCTCTATTTTACGGGGGCTACTGCTCAACCTTGGAAAAGTGCTTTAAAATCTCTTAATTTGCGGTCTTCAGCACGACAATAACTGACGAATGTTTCAGACATTTTTTTTTGCAGATAAATGCTTTTCACTGTTGCAGCATCCGTCATACTCAGTGTCGTACAAAGGGGGGGGCAGGGGGAGCTGAAGCCCCCCTCCCCCAGAACTCCGATTTTTAGGGGTGGATGGGAGGAATGGAATAATTATTTTCAGTCAAACGCTCATCAGTGCGAGGCGAGCCCCTACCAAAAAATATCCTGTATAAGCCACTGATCACACTTTATCCAATTTAAAACCGTGATCAACGTCTATCAATGGGGCTCTTGCAAAACTTTTGCTACAGGGAATTGAAGAGTTGATTCTTGGACAAATACCTGTGAAAATGACATGAGTACACTAAAAAATCTTGAAATGGGTCAGTTGCAAACTTTTGCTACAACGATTGAGAGTGTATAATCTATTGTAAAATCGCCTGAAAAGTCCATTGGTGGCATCAGAAAGTCATAAAATGCAGTATTAAACTCACAAGAGGCGTTTAATGAAATCCAAGATGGCGGTAAAATATCGAGCAATCTGTATGTATCCACCTTTAACATCCAAGGATTGCCAACGTTGACAACCTCGCAGCTTCAGAGGTTATGTGCTTATTTACGTTGTGATGATTGGGTGTGATCGATACTGTGAGGTTGGCTATCCTTGGATGTTCGTGGTGCATGCATACAGGTTGCTCAATATTTTACCGCCATCTTGGATTTCATTAAACGTCTCTTGTGAGTTTATTACTGCATTTTATGACTTTCTGATGCCACCAATGGACTTTTCACGCGATTTTACATGAGATTGAACATCCTTATTTAAATTTGGGGCTGTAGCAAAAGTTTGCAACAGACCCATTCACTCGCAGAATCGGGCTTAGTGCCGGAGAGACGCAGGTATCATGGGAGATTCCTACCTAATTTGAGACACATCTCTGTGTTTCCGTAGAGAAAGTGCATGACAAATTAGACAGGAATCCCCCATGAAACCAGCGTTGAACCGCCATTTCAATCTTGCCGTTAAAGTAGTTTCGTGAGTTTATCACTGAATTTTAGACTAATGCAGTGCGATTTTCGTAATGTTCGGTGGTTTTTACAACAGATTGGGACTATTTATTTGCTTACAACAAAAGTTTGCAACAGCTTTTGAGCTCCATTGTGTTGATTATAGTCTGTTCGTTCTAACTTGAGACTTGGAGATTCAGGTAGATTTGCCTTCTGTGGCAACGTAGGAGTGCTAACCCTCGTCAGTCCGCCGAGGGGACAGGACTGCTCGGGCCATGATCTAACTACACAGGTCAGTCAATGCGCACACCCTCCACTGCCTCTCCGTCTGCCTGGCTCTATCACCGGGTAGAGTGAGGAAGGGGATGACGTATAGCTGGCGCAGCCGAAGCGCGGGCGTTCAAATCTACATGCTTTCATATGGGGAAAATACCATTTTTCAAGTGCGAAATATAAACAATTTACGACAATAAAACTTGGTTTTTATTTATGATAGACCACTAGGAAGGTTTCAAGCTTTGAGAAAAACAGTCTGATCACACTTCACTTTCTTATTCCTGTATTTTCTGGCGGTTAGTAAAAATCCCTCTTATGGAGAAGGTAGGTTATGTAATATTCAATGCATTCTGCCCACTTTTCTAAAACTGCCCGAAAATAGAAAAAGCGAATTTGCGTACGATTGCATTGGTTTTCTCAAAGCTTGAAACCTTCCTAGTTACTTCTTATAGATAAAAACCAAGTTTTACTGTCGTTAATTGTTTATAATTCGCACTTGAAAATGGGTATTTTCCCCATATGAAAGCATGTACATTTGAACGCCCGCTCTTCAGCTGCGCCAGCTATACGTCACGAGCGGAGGTTGCGCAGATCGCAACGAAAACTCGTCTACCGGATTGACTGACCTGTGTAGTTAGATCATGGTCGGGCTATGACAACCTATTGAAGTGTTGCCATTCTCTATTTTCCGAAATTCATTTATCGCCCGCTCAGGACTCAAGTTAGAACGAACAGACTAAAGTACGAGCTTATAATTCGAAAATTGGCACGGAATTAGGAAAACACAAAGGTCAGGTTACATGGTTCTAACCTTAAAAAAAAATCAACTCGGAAACTTTTTTAAAGCAGACCAAATACAACTATAAAAGCATCACGTTCGAAAAACTTTACGAATCAACCCAATGTGCTGCGCGCGTCGCGTAACAACTGAACTCAACGCTTAGCTGATTGTGAGTGTGTGTGTCTGTATGCGTGCGTATGTAAGACAGAGAGAGGCGAGAGAAGGAGAGAGACTTGCTGATGGCTAGAAAGAAAGAGAGTGAGAGAGAGAGAGAGAGCGAAGCACAACGCTCTCTTTCTCGAGAAACTAGAGAGCAAGCGAGATTTAAAAAAAAAAAAAAAAAAAGAAAAAACTCTTCAATCACTTTGCGCTATCAGCATGTAGTGCGGTACTCTTACCCATTCACTTGCCGGCAAAAAGAGAGAGACGATTCTTCCAACGCACGGACAATTGTCATTCAGGAGCTGCAGCAGGTTTTGCACTCTCTATCTCGACACAATCGAACTGCGATAAGAAGTAGATCGATCATATCTGCTCATGAGTATTATAATGAATCGTCACTTCTCGGAGACCAGAATGCACAGATCACCCGCCTGCATTCTCGCGACATCGTGCAAAATTACAGATGTTTACTTCTTCTGGCATGACATGACAGGGCAATCGCTTCTTGTGGTCGAATCGGGAGGGGAAAAAAGAAAATGTTCGGGAGAATCTTATCAACAGCCCCAGCCCTATTTAAAAATGGAATCCTGTGATAGCACAGCTGGGCATACCAAGATTAACCTATTTATACATGTGTCGTAAGCAGAATCCAACTCATTTTCGTCCAACCGTGTATTGTATTCTATCCTAAGTATTCGATTCTTCGAGGCGTTCATTCATTTTCTTTTGTTATTTTTCATCTCCAAACATGAACCTGGTATGAGGCCATGATGCAATTCAAGTGCTTACAATTAAAGTTACATTTTAAAACCATTCAGGAGAATATCAACTACAAAAAATTTGATGATACACACACGTTACTTTTAAAAAGTGAAAAGTTGTGACAACTAACAATAAGTATATAACATCAAAGTTTTTCCCCCAGTGAAACGCGAACTAATAAGCTTAAAAACCTTGATTTGTTCAGAGTCTAGTGTCTCGCGAAGCTTTAAGTTTCATTTTCATATAAAATCTGTCTTGATTTTCGTTCCTGTTTTTTCCCCTCATGAGTCATTCTGGTTCGCGTGAATTGTGAAGTGTGCTTAAAATCTAACATTGTTTCTTCCGTAGAGGGATTTTTTTTTACTATAATTGTGTTTTCTTGTAATAATAAAACAAAGGGCGATGATTCCGTCACGCAACACCAATGAAATGAGATTCCTCATCGGTAGTGTTTTTATAGTCGTGTGCGTCATTTCGTGCAGTCTATCTGTGCCACCGGAGTCCTCCCTCAAACATCATATTGAAAACGTTTTCTTTGGCAGGAGCGACATCGATGCTTCGCGATCAGCAAAATCAGCCGTAAGCAAAAAGGATCAGTTGCCGGCCTATATTAACTGTGGAAATATAAGTGAGTGTGACGGTATGGATGTGACGTCATATCTGATTGATGCGTCCCGAGTTGTCAGCACGGAGGATCAGTCGCCAGCGTTTATCAGCAGTGGAAATATTAATGAGTGTGACGCTATGGATGTGACGTCATCGCTGATTGGTGGAAAAGAGGAGGGGGAGAGCCCCCAGTCACCCCAGTGTGATGCACGCGTCATGGATTGGTTCCAAACTCGCTCGCTGACGGGGTTCAGCGAAGAACGGCAGGACTTGCTTCGATACCGAGATGAAGCCCGCGAAACGGTGGAACGTTTCGTTAACAACGAGTCAAGTTACATGCCCTCTGATTACATCAAGTTCCTTAAAAGTGTCGGATACGATGACGTCGACAAGATTTCTAGCCTTTCAGTTTAAAATTTGTTTCTCGTGAAAAAATTGTGATATATATACATTTAATATTTTGTTTGTGAGTCTGTTTTAGGGCTGCCATTTTGCGAATTTGAAGTGGCATTTTTTATGGGGCAGTTGTAAGGGTCTGAAATTGTGTTTTTTCTTTTTTTGTTTTTTGTTTGTTTTCGTTTTTTTTTTTTAAAAAAATATAATGGAAGTACTTGATGAGCTGATTGTGAGACCAAATGTGTCTTTGGGTTTTCCCAGTGGCGAAGCTTTCTACCTAGTAACATGGCGTTTTGTCCATTTGAACCCACAGAATAGGTCGAATTCAATGGTCATCGCCAATCTCTGGTTAGTTCGATACTTTTCGTGGGTTTTAATGAGCCAAATACAGCTTTACTAGTTTACACGCTTCGTCACTGGTTTTATCCCCCAACATACGTGTCCCAGTTTTGGAGTTAAACTCGCGTGTCAAGTTGCAACAAATCACGTGTTTGTAGTGACGTCAAAATGTGGATTTCCCATCTGAACCAATGCATTTAGAGCCAAAACTACATCCTCAGAGCTATGAAAATTAGTTAGAAACCAAAGGCATTCTTGTTTTCCGATCAAAGAGCACTTTCATCAACTTATTAAAAAAACACAAAAATTTAGACCCTTGCAACTGTCCTTTTCACCGATAATGGGGCTCTTGCAAACTTATGGTGTAAGGAAATGAATAATCCATTCTGATGTAAAAACCATCAAAAATCACGAAAAGAAAGTCTATAATTCAGTAATAAACTTTCGAAACTGCTCAATCGGCAAGATCGGAATGGCGGTTCGACGCAGGTATCATGGGAGATTCCTGTATAATCTGTCACTTTCTCTACAGAAACACAGAGAAATGTCTCAATTTAGATAGGAATCTCCCATGATACCTGCGTCGAACCGCCATTATGCCCGATTTTGAGAGTAAATTTCGTGATTTTTCAGTGTCCTCATCGTCATTTTTACGGGTTTTTTATGCAAGAATCAACTCTTCAATCCCCTGCAGCAAAAGTTCGAAAAGAGCCCCGTCACTCCTATTGACTAAGATATTACACAGTCCAATACAGCAGTTCGACTGTAACCAACGGAAGTACTCCGATTGGCAATATGTTCGCCCATCGATAGAAACGTTACTCCATTGACTTTGATAGATGGAATGTTAAATAATGTATTTATACAATACTTACTACTTTTTTTTTATTATTATGCGTCGATGATTCCATCGGTTAAAGAGAGATTGCTCATGCATCAGAGTATTTTTGGGCATTTTAGTCATACTGATTACTGAATACTGCTGAATTGGACTGATTGTGAGTAATGTTTTTGGCAACCGGTGGACATGCATATCGGTGACTTGAAAGATTCCACTTAGGTAGCGTTCTAGAATCCAACCATTCACTGCATCCATGCAAAAAAGATTACGAATAGCAGCACTTTTCAATATACATAGATATATTACATCATAGAATAATGTAATCTTTTTTGCACGGATGCATCAAATGGTTGAATTCTAGAACGCTACCTTAATATCAGCAAAACGGCAACCCTGGTGTGTTTGCAGCATTTTCGACTGGGTCTAGGGAAAAGCACCAAATCTTTCTGAGTGAATTTTTCAGGAAAGCGATTTTAAGTGAATGTGGTTGGATAGTTTTTTTTTTTTTTTTTTTTTTTTTTTTTTTTTTTTAATGATCACTGTTTTGTGATCTTAATCCAGATCATAAAACTAAAAACTAAAAAAAAAACAACAAACAACAAAAACAAAAATCCCTTTTTTCTCACTGATTTTTTTCTTCTTTCACGGCTTTTCCTCGTCAATTGTGAAAGAATTGGTCAAAAAACAAGAGGCTTTGCCCAAAACTTGAAACCACATTGAAAATCAGCGTAAAATTTCTAGTTGGTCAGTGCAACAGGAAATCACATAATTTCCGGATGGTTCTTTAAATTTTTGTCGGCCACTCCATGACTTTTCCTTTATTTGAAAACTTAAAATCGGGTTTCCTCGACTTTTCATTTCTACCAATATACCTACCTCAGCAAGAATACTTAGAATCACAATAAAATCCGAAATTGTCGAGATTTACGAACGTTTTAGGTGTTAAAAAGTTTGCAATGATCGCTTGCATGTAGTACACAATATGCATGTATGCAATAATTTATTCCTGATTTTTGGAAGATTAGGTCCATTTCCTCAATCTCCAGACCTAGTCTCGTAATATGTAGATAACCATGAGTCCAATTCATAGACGCTGGCTGAAAGTAAAGGAATGTTGAAATACGTCACTTGGCATAAATTTGGCCCCAAAACGCGTTTTAAAATGCCTAAAACCGCACTGCACGGTCTCATTTGCGAATGCTATCATGGGAAATACTTTTGAACCGGGGTTTGTTCGAAACCGAAACTGGCTGTTGATCGATATACTTATCGATTTATTATCAAAAAATACTTTTAAGAATCGCACTGAATAAAGTTAAGTATGAGCAATAAATTTGTTGTCTCTTTTTCATTCTCGAGTCAGCTTTAAAGAAATTCTCAATTAAACTCTCAATAAACTCTACCGAGATGAAAAACAAGAATACCTACATAGATAAAATGAAAGAGGGGAGTGGGGGGGGGGGGGGGGGTTAGCATCAAGCCACGATGAATATTCAACTACTTTGACATTAAATCTAAGTTAGCAGTCAGCAAGTGCTTTGATCTCCGAAATGTCAACACAACAACAGCAAAAAAGGGATCTTAGCGATGACGCAATTTGAGCGCATACATTCTAAATTTGATCCCCATGCGAGCTAATTCTATAATATGTTTGTAAAATTAGTTAATGTGCAATATCTCATTCTCACTGTCAGAAATATACATCCTTGCCAACTATTTGCTTCAGTCATTGTTTTCACCCCCCCCCCCCCGGCTTACCCACAACGCCCCTTCTTCGGTGAAATAAATCTACCATGTTTCTCAAGTGAGAAAGCAATTTAATTTTCGAAGCGCCCAAACTACATTAAAAATCCATTTAATTGCTGTATTTGGCAGTCATGAATGGGACCAATTATTGAAAGATCAGTTTTCACAAATGATAAGTTACGTAAGCGCTGAGGCACGTGACCATCCGTTATACCTTTCATTCAGACAAAACGAATTCTCTCATACATAATTTGAATTTTAAATTTTACTTAGAAGATTATAAAACCGGTCCCTCTGAGGTTATTTTATTATACTGTCTTCTTCCATTCGTTTATAAACGTGCGTTGCTTTCCTCAAAGCAACTAGTTTCCACAAATAAACAAATTGTGTACTACTTTTTTTTTTTTTTTTTTTTTTTAAATAAGCGATGGGGGGGGGTCAACCAATCATTTTTGAGTTAAGAAGATTGTTTTCTTTGTATTTCCGGCAATTTTTAAATTCCTTCTTAAATTTTTAAATTAAAAGAAATAAAAAGTCCATTATAAGCTGATTCCAGGGTTAATTAGTTCCGACCATTGGCACCATGTCGCGCTGCTCAAACAGTCAACAGTTTTTTTCACAAATGTATACATGCAGGTACGCAAAAACTCAAAATTTTAGGAACGTCGGTACTCACGAGCATACTTTAGGAAGATTCCCCGAAAGTTTGAAGCTGAAACATTCGAAAATAAGACAATGGGGCTACTGCACACTTTTGCTATAAACGATTTAATAGTCGATTATGGCGTAAAAACCTCAAAAAATAACGATGGCGGCACTAAAAACTTCCAAAATCCACTCCTAAACTCAATAAACGCCGTTTATTTGCACGAGCGTAATGGTGCCGAAGGCACTACATGGGAGATTCCTACTTAATTTCGTCACTCTTTCTATGTTGACAAGGATGATTCACAGAGTAATTAGTCATCAGAGTGATGCTCCACATCCGATGAATGGTGCCGCAACACCTAGTGACACCGGTGTCAAATGAAAGTAGTCTCTTTTTGGTCACTTCTTGATGGAGTTTCAGAAATTTTTAGATGGAATCTCCCATTGTTAGTGCCTTTGGCCACCATTACGCTCCCACAAATAACGCGTTTATTGAGTTTAGGATGGATTTTGGAAGTTTTAGTGCCGCCATCGTTTTTTTTTGAGGTTTTACGCTATAAACGACTATAAATCGTTTATAGCAAAAGTGTGCAATAGCCCCATTCCCATAGGCCCCAATGGGTGCAAGTGCGAGGCAGATGGATATAGTCTCGTTCGCGCTCACTTGCACTCACTATGCTCATTGCGAAATCTACTTCCAATATTACGGCTTTATTAAGTCTCAACCAATTTTGTTCATTTTCGGCTCAAAATCCATAAAAATAACTACGCAAGTGTCGGCGTTCTTGAATTTTGCAAAATTTCTTTGTTCTCAATGTATAATGCCGAAAACACGACTTTCCCAAAAGTGACCAGTGGCATATCCATCGGATTGAAATCCGGAAAAGTTTCACCTGGAATAACTGTAGTGGTCATTTTTTTTTACTTTCTCGTGTATCGCATAGTTTTTTCCCCCCCCCCCCCCCCCCCCCCCCCACCTCTTCAAAATTTTTTTCCTGCCACTCACTTTTCTTTATTTGTCTCTTTTTTCTTTTCTTTCTGTTTTTTCCCTTCTGTCTTTCTGTACACCCTCTCTTTCCCCCCTTTTTTCCGTCACGGGGAAGAGGGCGCACGATGACCCTTATCACACCGTTGACCAAAAAAAAATACAATTATTGTCATTTGGGAGCGGAAAAAGGACAATACTGCTTCAAACACATCGCCAATTCTTTCAATTGAAGAGGTTAGATTTCGACAATCGACATTATTTTCAAGGTTATCAAAGATTCGAGTGATTAGTTAACTCCTATGCAAGGCATGAGGTTTGTAACTTTCATGGCAACACGCGCCGTTCCTCCTCACATTTTTTAATTTTTTTTCGTTCATACAATTATTTTAATTTGTCAGGACGTTTTTTTTTTTTTTTTTTTTTTTTTTGCCGACTTGTGTCAATCTGATGGAGTAAATCAAACGACACACGTAGGAGTATTTGCCTCAAAAACCTGGCCAAAAACCCATAGTTAAAATGTCATCAACAAATAAAAAATATTTACAGTTTCTTAGTGCTAACTAACTGCCCTATGGCGTACTAGATGCGTCGGGAGTCAGGACCCAAAAAATGATCTAATGTCAATAGGACATCACGGAAGTGAGCGTCAAAGTCTCCCTCTATTTTTCACCGCTCGGTGCTCTCTTATTAATAGGTAAACATTTTCCACCACGAACAAGCGTTGGTGCATTCAATGCTCATTTCGGCAATTTTGGGGTGATGTTTTTTGAAGGTATGCACTTCACTTTCATCCCAAAAAATTATTTTTTTCTCGTGAACTTAAGACCATTCTGTTACTCATTAAAAACTGACGTAAAAAATATCCAATTTCAGGCACTTGATAAGTAGAAAAAGGTAATTTTAAATACATTCCGGGCAAAACACGGAAAAACCCAAAAAAAGGAAGTTGAAAAAGATCTTCTAGGGAGATAGTTTCTGCAATATAAACTTGCACAATGTTGCACATTTTTATCCAGCAACATTTCAAAGTCAACCCTTTTTTATAAAATAAGCTTCAATAACTTGAAAAAAATGCGATATCGACTTTAGGTTTGTGCCAAAATTTCTTCATTTTTTACGCCTTTTCCAACCATAGACCGCGCAATAGGAGTTTCGACTTTAAAGTGAAAAATTGACCATAATCGATTTTAAAATATCTAAGAACACGCAAATATTTTGGGCCAGGTTTTTGGGGTAAATACTCCTACGTGCGACGTGAGTCGAATGGAATTGACCTTCCTCTCGACCGTACTTTGTTTTTGCCTGTGTCAAGAAATGAAGGCGTTTGAAACAGTGCGTTCTGGCACCAGTCTCCCTCCTCGGTTGGAATATTAGGAACAGTGATTGTGCGGGGTAGAGTCCCTATATGTAGAGAGTTAAGACAAGTGAAATCATGGGCGCCGCCATTGGATGCGATCTGGATGCGTTTTTGCACATTTGTTTACATTCTGAGGCCGTTGTTGTGTTTTGCACCATTGCAAAGATTACAGTTCCGCTAAGTTTGTAACGATGTAATCTTTCCCTGCTTTTGTTGATCGACATGTATTAACGCTTTTAATGATTCTTTTGAGATTTATAGACATTCTTGTGGTGTATTATGATTAAAATTAACAGATTCATCGCAAATTAACTCTTTTATCTGTAAAAGACCATTGGTAAACAAAAAAAAAGTGCAAAATCGCATCCAATGGCGGCGTCCGTAGAGCCTAGAATTCATCGACCAATCAGAAGTTGACTACCCTCTTGTCTTAACTCTCTACATATAGGAACTCTAGTGCGGGAAGGCAACTGAGCCGGATACGTTCTCCGTGTATACCCGTCACCACTTTTTGTCATTTATTAGAGTAACCTTTTTCATTGTTGATTGTGCTTGTTGCCTATTGTAAGAAATTAAGGAGCTTTAAATAATTAATAAAATGGAAATTTATAGTTTCTATGTCTTTAAACTCTAACCACACCATTATCTAATATTCTGAATTTGCTTAAGCTATCCTTGAAGGGTTTAAACAGTTTTGCAAGGATACAATTATTCCATATCGTGTGGAACGTCCGATGTATATACTTACAGAGTCGTTTCCCCCCAATTACTTCTGAATTCTTCCTGTTGAAGGAGATCAATGACTGCACACATGCACGTTTTTTTGTTTGTTTTTTCCTTCTTTTAAAATATATAGTATCATAACGGAAAAAAAAAGTATTGATTTTTTTGAACATCTACTTTGAGAGAATTTGTTTTTTCATCCAAGGTGTATATTTCGTTAGTTTTAAAGAAACTGCAAAGTGAAATATTGACTTAGGGGAAATTCCTTTAACCCAAGGAAAATGTCTGTTGCAACAAGTAAAAGATTCCTTGTTGTGACAGTGATTCTACTTCATGCAATAGAACTTTACTTTGTGCAAGGAAATCTGTCACAAGTAAACGTGTTTCCTTGTTTTTAAAAGAAGTGATTTCTCTCAGTGTATATACAGACCTACAGTTTTTTGCTGTTTTCTAGATATTCGAGCCGTGATTGCGCGAGGTAAGATGCTGTTCAAATGCCCACTTGGAGGGGCCCAAATTTTATGTCTTAAGAAGCCTGTAAGTTTATGATAATCTAATTGTAAGTACGTCTGGTTTGAGTCAAATTAATCAATCGACCAATACGATTATTTTTTCTCCTCCCATTTAAACCCATAAATATAAAAAAGTATTAATTATTCGGAGGTTCAATTGAACTGTTTGAGGATCGACTATTTTCCGTATAGTTTTATATGAAGGATTTATCGATACATCGAATTGAGCGAGCCTTTCTCGGAGGAAGCTCGGTACAAAACAAACAGCTGGCGCAATCTGATAAATGGGTGGTCAAATTAATTGTTGACGGTCGTTTCTTATCAATCGGCACAAATCAAACTCTGTAAACATATTCTTGAGTTCATACTTGGAGCTAAGCTTGTTGCTTAGGGCGGAAAAAAACGCAATTTAGTCAAGTTCGTGATGGACGCAAATAAGTAGCTGA
>VMOF01000369.1:44940855-45008355 GCA_011764245.1 Trialeurodes vaporariorum | reverse complement strand
ACTGACTTATTCTCAGAATTTGTTTTAAACACAACGCCCATTTTTCACAAGGAATTATATCTACTGAGGCAGGGCAATGCCCGAAAATGCACCAATCTTGACCATTTTGTCTTTACAACTATGGTCTGAGATCCTCAAAAAGTGTCAAAAAATCAGAAAGTAAATTCCTCGTCAATTTATCATTCATAAACTTTCAAGACCAATTTAAATCCCGGAAATCACTGTTAACAAGTAATTTAAACTTATGACTGACGCGGAAAAGTTTTAAATTATGCTTGAGAGGCCGAAATCGATGATTTTTTATGATTTTTATGATTACCACTTTTTTCTACCTCAGACCATAGAGCGCCTTGCGCGGTGTTCTTATTGTCTTTACTTTTCTGCACGTAACTTCATTTTCTTTTAACAGCTTTTTTGATTTATTTT
Source organism: Trialeurodes vaporariorum (assembly GCA_011764245.1). NCBI lineage: Eukaryota > Metazoa > Arthropoda > Insecta > Hemiptera > Aleyrodidae > Trialeurodes > Trialeurodes vaporariorum. The sequence continues at coordinate 45,007,929 of VMOF01000369.1, read as the reverse complement.
ATGTTTACAAGTTCAAAATCAATACATTTGCCAGCTACAAATACGTGGCTATCGGCATAGCTTTTTACAGTGTAAAATAAATAAAAAACGACAAAAATTCACTCCCTTACAAATGAAGAAAAAAAAATAAAATAAAAAAAACAAACAAATTAAGCAAAACAAAAACAAAACAAGAAAACGAAAAAAACAAGAATACAAAGGCTTTAGTTAGTAGTAGAAAAGAATTCAAAGACAAAGATTAATGCAAATAAATTAGATTAAATTAGATTAATAAATTAGATTAAAATAAATTAGGATTTACAATTTTGTTTAAACCCCCCGGTTACATTCTTTCCAGTGTCTCAGCGTGCACTCCGGCAAAACTGCATTTTGTCCATTTAATCACATGAAAAAGGTCCAACCGTTTTGACTGCGCATAGTGAAAAATGAATATACCCTCGAATTCGACCTTTTGTCTGGGTTTAAGTGGAGAAAATTCAAAGCTGTCAAATTGCACACTACGTCACTGATTCCAGGAGGTTATTGACGCTTCGCCGTATTTCAATCAAGCTTGGGAGCTATTCACGAAGTGGTACAAAGGAAGCAAGGGATCACACAAAGCAGCATTCTTGACCATCGATAACTGGGATATAAGCGTGAGCTTACGTGCCCAGTCGCTCCTTGGTAGAATAAACCTATCCAGAGATTTTCGAAAATGGATCGTTTAAAAAAGGTAAAAAAACCATGTCTATTCAAGGTATAGCGGGAGGCCCATGGGTCATGGGGGGGGGGGGGGGCACGTAGATCCAGGCGAACTTATGCAAATGGCTTTCAATCCTGTACGCACGTCGCACAAGTCTGTGAGCCGTGGCGAGTCGACCTGTAAAGCCTAGTTATCCGTGCAACTGACTACTGACCAAGAGGTTCCGGGTTCGAGTCCCGTCTAGGGATCAAAATACAGGGTGTTTCTAAAACTTATGTCATCCTTTTTACCACGTATTTTTGAGGTCAAAATAAGACTTTTTTTCCCTATAAACATGTGTCCGAAAATACCCCCTTTTGAGCCACAGCCCCCCCCCCCAACGTTTTAAAAAGTTGTTAGTTTTTTTGGTATATCGACCGTAATTATAAACCAGATGTCATGAAAATTGGTGTCCCGAGGTAATTTTACGTGTAGAATTCATTAATGACCTCGAGAAATTCAGAAATTAGGTCTGACTGTATTTTTCAGGCAATCTTATACCTTCAACGACACAAATTTTATGTTACGGATTGGTCGAAATTTGAGAAACAAAGGATGAAATCAGATGGAAAAAACTCTTAAAAAGATATTTGATCCTCTTTGTTTTGGTCGATACGACGCGTATTAAGCGAGATAATCGCTGCACAAGGTGGAAAAGTCAGCGCTTTTACTATAGCGGGCGGCCCGAAGTAGCAGCGGAGTGGCGGGTTGCATACTTACTGTCGCTCTTCATGGTAAAAGCGCTGACTTTTCCAACTTGTGCAGCGATTATCTCGCTTAATACGCGTCGTATCGACCAAAACAAAGAGGATCAAATATTTTTTAAGAGTTTTTTCCATCTGATTTCATTCTTTGTTTCTCAATTTCCAATCCGTAACATAAAGTTTGTGTCGTTGAAGGTATAAGATTGCCTGAAAAATACAGTTAGACCTAATTTCTGAATTTCTCGAGGTCATCAATGGATTATACACGTAAAATTACCTCAGGACACCAATTTTCATGACATCTGGTTTATAATTACGGTCGATATACCAAAAAAACCAACAATTTTTTAAAACGCTGGGGGCTGTAGCTCAAAGGGGGGCATTTTCGGACACATGTTTATAGGGAAAAAAAGTCTTATTTTGACCTCAAAAATACGTGGTAGAAAGGATGACATAAGTTTTAGAAACACCCTGTATGTTAACCTCATATGAACCAGCCCGAGTATACTGGTTATTCTCCTCTAGTCTATTTCATGTTGTTCCAGTATCATGATTCCGAATAAAATTGATTCTGGATGTAGACATTTACGAGATAAGGTTTTGTTCGGGCGCCTTCAATTCTTCGTATAGGCAATTCCAGCTCCGTGGAGTACGAACAGTTAACTACCCTCCCTATATTAACGGAAGACTGAAGAGTGGCGTTCTTTTGAACTAACCTGGGCCTTTAAAGGGTTAAGCACGAGACGTAATAACTCACTTTTATTGAGTGATCGCAGATTATAAGAAAATATACAAATCTGAATCAATAGTCAAACATTTTAATGAATCTGACCACGAATCCGTCCTTGATTCATTCTTAGAAACGAGTGATACGTGGCGGAAAAAATATTTACTTGCGGCATCAAAAGTAGATTTTGATTTTGGGTAGCTTTCTTTCTTCATTTCGTGCTTTTTCAAGCTCTCATAATCTTTGAAAATTATGCAATTTTTATGGGATGTGTATTTTTATTACTTATTTTTCTTCTTGGATTGCTTTAATTTCTTTTTCCATTTCCGCTATTGTTTCGTTTCAGACATACTTTAAGGCCTACAATTTTTTCCCTGGGACACTTGAATTCATGATGACCGAGCTAGGACTACCGTTTCAGGGAAAGATAAATAATGCGCAAGGTAAGAGACAAGTGCTTGGTAGTACTTTTGTGGAGGGGGAAGAGGAGGGCCTCAAGGACAGAACTGCCGTTTTGCGTATACAGTATGTTCCAGAAGTCCTGGTCACCCCCTGCATCTCGAGAATGGTGCGGAAGTTTCGAATTCTTTGAAAACCGAAAATGGGTTTTTAGGGGTAAACATTCACGTGAAGGAGTTCATTTTCTCTAAATCCCTCCCTCCATTAAAAATTTAGAGGAGTTTTGGGCCCCGAACTCACATTTCTAAATCATGATCCCTACCTTGTGATATTTGTTGGAAAAGGCAAACAAACTGAGCATTTTGGCGAAATCTGAAGGTGAATTTTGTTTTTCGTTTTCGAGATATCGAAGGGCAAAGTTCGATGTGGACCCATTTTCAAAAAAATCATTACTCTTATTTGAAGAGTCGGAATTGAAAAAAAAAATACGAGTCTTACATCCTCTAAAAAGCAAGAAATTTTCAGAAAAAAATATAATAGGGCAGTTGCAAGGGTCTGAAATGTTGTGTTTTTTGTAAGGAACATGATAGTACTTGGAAACCTTAGAACAATGGTGCCTTTGGTTTTTTTCCCTAGTGCCCTGGTTTTGGAGATACACTCGTGTGAAGTTGCAAAAAATCGTGGGTGTAGTGACGTCACTACGCGGAATCCCCATTTAAAACAATGTATTTTGGCCCAAAATCTCATCTCCGGAACAATGGGACTTAATTAGAAACCAAAAGCATCTTTGTTCTCAGCTCATCAATACTTTCATCATTTGCTTTATAAAAAACGCAACATTTCGGACCCTTGCAACTGCCCCATCATGACACAAATTTAGCCTAAATCTCGTTTTAGAACCCCAAGTTTTAAAGTTTTTACCGCCCACAGGGGGCTATCTCAAAATTTCCGAAGGATGACCCTTGATCGTGCGATACATCGATCGAAAATGCATACAAAAACTGAGCATTTTGGCGCAACCCGTAGGTCGATGTAGGTTTTAAAATTCGAGGAATTCGAGGTATCGAATGTCAAAGTTAGATTTACAAAGTAAGCTACTTAGTTGATGGTTGACCAGCTCGGAAATCCTCTATATTCCTGTAGTCACCGGTAACTACCCGTGCCAGCATCGGCATTACGATCCTCACACCCATTCTTTTTTTCCCGTGTAATCTTTTCTCGATCGGGGCAATCGCTGTTCAATCGATTAAAATACACGCAAATTTTTTATAAAGTCATCAACGACTCCACCGATTGAGAAAATATTACAGATCAGAGTATTTTTGTGCAGTAAAGTCATACACCGAACTGAACTCTGTAGTCTTTCCTCAACCGGTGGAATCATCGGTGAATTGAATAATGTCATTAATTATACGCAAAACGGCAGCACTGCTAAAGGATTATAACCCTTAACTGCAGATGAGCCCAGATCTGGAACAATTACTTTGAAGCCTTATCTAAAAGTAGGGGACTTGAGTTGTACTGTCACTGCATGGTGGGTCACATGTGGAACAGATACTAAACGAGTAAGAATTGTCGATTTTTTCCTAGAGCGCGCAGCACAGGATATAGAACGTGCAGAGTGGTTGAAAAAAACTCACTGAAAATCTGATAGAGATTTTTCGATTTTCATTGTTATGTTTGGGAGTAACGCAGGGGTACCATATACAAAAAAACACTATTGAAACTTACTAACTTATTTTTCACTACTTTAATTTTTTTTTTTTTTTTTTTTTTTTTTGCCTGAAAACTTTATTTTCAGTTGCATGGATACCTAAATGCGGTAAGGCCATATTTGGAACAATTAATATTCAGGCTCTTTACCATTGAAATATAATGGACATAATTTTTTCACTATTTTTCCCTGTCTCAAGGATCAAAATTGTACTGAAAAAAAAAAAAAATTATTTGATTGAAAAAAAAAAAAAAATCATGCAGTGAAGGGTAAAGGGAATTTACCTACCTTTACAAACACTCTATTAAATGACAGAAAGTTAGGATATAAAGTGGTTAAATACATGCATGTGTACGTGAAAATAAGAGCTCCCTTAATCATAAAAATCACGTTACTTCATTTAAAAAAAAACAAAAAATACAAAATACAAAAACAAAATCACATTTGCTGCACTAATTTGCGGCTGAATAAACCGACGCGACGTGATCGGAAAGAATTGACCGGAATTATTTTCGGCTTAAAACTTGCTGTTCAAGCTTCTGGTATTGCATATCTGTTTCTTTGCAGGCGTATTCAAGTCGTTAGCAAGCGTGTTTAAGACCCACCCAAGGTGTCAGTGATACGGAGAAAACATTTGATCTCTTTCTCAGCGAGCTTCTATTACGCCTGCTCTCTCCAAAGTTGAGATCAAAATCCATTACCTACTCAGATAGCATCAAAGAGCCTGAATCCATTTTATATTCCGGGGGGGGAGGAATTGGAATTATTTTGAATTTAGGCTTTTGCTAATTCAGGCCTAATTATTTATGTCATGCAGTTTAGCTTTTATTTGATCATAGGGCCAAGGAAATGGCATCTAACAGAAAGAAATCACAGTTTTTTGCGTTATTTCGAAAATTGGTTAGGCGGATTTTGCCACTTTTGACCCTATATGGTTCAATTAATTAATATAGGCGTCTTTTTTTATGTCCGCAGTCGTCCTTATAGAGTATTATGGAATTTCGTGGACGGTGCGAACCACTGTGAGCGATTTATCGCGATTATCGTCCACATACGTGGAAGCTTTGAAGTGAAGTCTTTGCAGCCCTTTGTGGACGATTTTTATCGAAATTTTTCTCTTGTCAAATTTTGCTCGAAATCACTTTTCTCGACGATTTAAGCCCGAAACCCCCAGAAAATCCACGAAAGAAAGAAGAAAAAAAAGGAAATTTTTCGTCCACAATCGTCCACAGTCGTCCACAGTCTTCCATAAGTCCCCATGTAAAATACTGTGGACCGCGCAGACGGATAAAAGAAGACGCCTTATGAGAACGGACAGCAACGTTGTCAAATCTGCGGCGCAAGTCCTCCGGAGGAATCTTCCTGGGGGGGGGGGGGGAGAGGAAGCGGCAAGATTACAATTTTGTCTACCTCCGCAAATCACCGCTCATCCAAAAATCTTTATTTTTGTGGCTTTGCCTCGCCTTCGGAGACATTTTTTAAAGGGGTCCATCCAGCTGCCATAAGGAGTGGCCCCCCTCAGAAAAATTTGAAACTTTCAGGGATGATAGAGCTAAGCGTCAGCTTTCAGAATATGGCCAGTTTTTTAAATTTGGTCAACTGTGAGCAGGAGGGCAGGGGTCAAAGTCAAATCCTTCAATGTCCCATAACTTTTCAACGAAAAGAGATATTGACGTGAACTTTGCGCCAAAAGATGCGTCTTTTAAAGACCTTTCGATTAATGCCCTACAAAGTTTAGGTCAAAAAATATTTGAGCCAATTTTTGCCATTTTTGCGATTTTTGTAATTTTCAAAAGACTGTTTTTTGAAAATTACAAAAATCGCAAAAATGGCAAAAATTGGCTCAAATATTTTTTAAACTAAACTTTGCAGGGCATTAATAGAAAGGTCTTTAAAAGACGCATCTTTTGGCGCAAAGTTCACGTCAATATCTCTTTTCGTTGAAAAGTTATGGGACATTGAAGGATTTGACTTTGACCCTCTGCCCCCCCCCCGCTCACAGTTGACCAAATTTAAAAAACTGGCCATATTCTGAAAGCTGACGCTTAGCTCTATCATCCCTGAAAGTTTCAAATTTTTCTGAGGGGGTCACTCCTTATAGCAGCTGGATGGACCCCTTTGAAGACCCTATTTTTTGCTTCTTCTCCTCTTTGCCACCCCTCAGAGAGTACCGCCCATAGGGTCCTCAACCCCCCCCCCTCCCAGGAAGGCAATGCTGCTTTTCTTCCTTTGAATGGATCTAGTTAATTAAAACGATGTGCCCCGACTCTACAGATGATGCCAGGAATGCTGCAGCTGTTGTGAGAAGGATGTTGAGAGAAGATTCATTTTCGATTTGAATAGCGAAGATACAATCATCCCGCCAGTTTACCCTTCGTATAGACCAGACCGAGTGCCGTACGTGCCTCCGAAGAAATTGCCCCCGGAAGATATTTAGCGTTCCGTTCTGTGTTGCCATGAAGACACGGGGAAAAACCACCCTGCACGGAAAAAAAAAATATGCCACCAAAAATTGCCAGCTATCTCTAATAAAAAGTTTCTGAAAAGAATTCTGACTATTTCCAGGATACTTCTGGTATTTTTAACAATGAAAAGTTTTGGCCATTTCTGGATACACTTCCTGCAATTGGAATTACCTCTCTTTTTTCTTAAACAGAAATTCAAGATGAATTTTGGTCAAATACTGAATAGTGAATGTTGCCCTGGTAAAAATGATCCAACGAACACGAACCCAAATTAATTACCTATACAGTATACAGCATGGATATTTATACATATGTATGTATAATGTATATCCATGAGGATATGTATTGATATCGTATGGACAAGTTTGGATATAAACATTACGTCTCCACACGATAGGTATCCATCCAGTAGGTTTAGGGAATTGGTTATGGGCCTATGCGTATATGAACCATTTTTACTTGCATGGGTATGTGCACGCATTTTTATTCAACGTGAAAGTTATGGGAGTAGGATTTATTGTTATTTGAAATGCAAAGGGTAAGTACAGTCGGGGGTAAGAAGATATTGTCAGACGACTCTTTAACTTTCGTCTGCGGCAGGCCACCTGCAATGCTTAAATTATAAGTGAGATAATTTTTACGCATAGTACGTATCGTACCTCTAAGACTCATCTGACATTGTTTTTGGTTTCAACTTTGTACAATTTAAGGTAATTCTACGGCGTTTTAATTCCATGTTTCACCACGGTTCGATTCATAGCCACAATTGGAAAAATATTTTAAAATTTTCAAAAATCGCTCTCATAGAGATTCGTGAAGAGTTTTGGGAAGCTCTCCGTGAGGAATATTTTGAATATTGCAAAATCAACGTAAAGAAAGGCAAAAGTCCCTAGTGGGGCTGTTGCAAGCTATTGCAGGAAGCGATTTAAGGGTTCGCCGAAGGGCTATAACTCACCTTGTTAAAGCGCTCTCTAGAGGCGCGACTCCGGATACAAAGAAGATTACTCCGAAAAGAAGAAGCTAACGTTACTCTCAATGTGAAGAATGAGTCCACAAATCCACACAATTATTGTATAAAATAACAAATAATTCAATCTGAATTTTATTTTACCAGAAATGGTACCATTTCTGTTTGCTTTCATTTGAAAATATTCACTTCGTATTGTTGCTAGACGCAACAAAATGGTAACCTCGACGTGATGAATTGTAATAACCTGAAAATTCGTATGAATCGAGAGTCCGCTCCAAAGAGTAAACAAGAGTCGCAGGCCTGCGTGGTCAACGTAGATAAGGGATCGGAACGCGGGTTGGCCTCTGATTGGCTGCAACGCGTGGAGCAAAAATGTCTTAGGGTAAAGGGAAATTAACACAGGGTTTTCGTTCCGGGACGTTTATCTCGAAACCTGTGCAAAATCGTCTCCAAACAATTTATGCGAGTCGATTCACCAGAATTTTCCGAACAAATTGATAGGTCATTAGTGCCACTTTATTGCAAATTCGAAAAGACTGTTTCAGTTGAAAACTACGCACAATAGTGTGTTTACATGCTTGGCGTGTGTTCGAGCAGTGTTTAAGTAACTCACTATTGTGCGTACTTTTAAACTGAAACAGTCTTTTCGAATTTGCAATAAAGTGGCACTTATGACCTATCAATTTTTTTGGAAAATTCTGGTGAATCGACTCGCATAAATTGTTCAGAGACTATTTTGCACAGGTTTCGAGATAAACGTACCGAAACGAAAACCCCGTGTTAATTTCCCTATACCTACCCTAAGACATTTTTGCTCCACGCGTTGCAGCCAATCAGAGGCCAACCCGCGTTCCGATCCCTTATCTACGTTGACCACGCAGGCCTTCCATTCAATTGCGACTCTTGTTTACTCTTTGGTCCGCTCTCCATACAAATACTCACAATTTACAAAATATGAACTGAGCGTATACGCTCTCCGTGCGTTTGTACTATACAATTTGTACATGAAGTAAGCGCACGCTTTCCATGTTTCCTAAAACTACATTTCTACAGTTTCTGCACTCTACAGTCAGCGTATGCACGCACGCACGCTCTCTTCTATTCTCGTCTCCTTCTATTTCAGGTTAAGTTCGCCTCATCCTCATACGCGCCAATAATAAATGATTTAGAGCAAGACATTGTTCACAAAATGCATACAGTAAATGTATATACAAAAATAAAAGTAATACTCTCAAGTGAGTGGTGGCTCTCCTGAGTTTAATAAAAATATCCCCCCCCCCCCCCCCCCCCCCCAAACACATGCTCTCGCAGTGAACTGTTAAGAGACTTGTGGTAAGGCGGTAGCTCCTCGCCCAAGCATCACGCGCCATTTTTTTTGAAAAAAATCTTAGGGAATGAGATCGCTTGCCCCCGAAGTTAGATCGCGATTCAAACACCAATAAAATGGCTTAAAAAAGGCGAATTAAGTAATATCTTTGAATAGTAAAGAAAATAACTAACTTTCTAGAAAGTGAGTTATCCCTTCGTTTTTTAAACTTATAGCCTCCTTTTTTTTCTCCTCAAGTGCGAGGGGCAACCTAATACATCACCTCGTACAAAAACCTGTCACAAAAAAGGTCATCACTTTTTAGCCCCCCCCCCCCCCCCCCCCAATTTCTTTTGGTCACGGTCCGCCTATGGGTTTGAATAACATCTCCTCTTGAGGGGTAGTTAATTTTTTTTGGGGTTTTTGCCAACTTCTGGGACTTTAAGTTCCTTTGAGAGGTATATTCCTGGATTTTTTTAGGAGTGCGCCGTGCGCAAAAATATTTCACTTACTAACGCAGGGAATATTCTGCGGGGGTAGGGATTCTTTTTTATTTATTCTTGGCAGATTAATGGATTCTCTCCTTAGCTCAGGTTCTGATGTATACGATAAATTGGAAATGCATGTTGCTTGGCAACGTCGATCATTACTCACATCTTAGCAATGATATTGTTACCAGTTCGAAGGCCTTCCGATTACTTTATACATGTATCAATGTATCATGTATCGATCAGCTGCTTTAGAGTTGCTCATAGGATTCAATGCAAAACATACAGTTTTTAACCTTTCATTTTCTTTAAATGTGTAATTATGGCGCGAGGGAAGATCAATCAGTCGCCGCAGCGTCACTTGCATTCTGCCAATGCTGCACTTTGTCCCTTTTAAGCTTATGTATATGTTCGTATCCAAGGAGTGCACTATAAACATCCAAAAATTCGACCCATGGGCGGAGCCAGCAATTTGGCAACTGTGGATTCTTCCCATTTGAATGTATGAGAAAAAATCGATTGTTGAGGAGGACATGGCCCAATATCTAATCTATTGTTTCTCATACATTCAAATGGGTAGAATCCACAGCTGCTAAATTGCTGGCTCCGCCCATGATTCGACCTTCTACGCAAGTATAACGGTACGAAATAAAATGTTGCTAAAATGCACGCGACAAACTGCAATCAAAATTACATTAACGGAATGAAACATGAACTCGATACTTTAACTTCGGCCAAAAAAAAGCTAAACCTACCTACAGCATTATTCGGCCAAATACGGAAACAAAAATGTCAATAAGTATTCCTGTGCAACTTTTAGAAATTACGGTTATCTTGGACTACGATCATGAGTAAAATGTTAGTCCAACGCAAAACGTTGTACAGGGTGTTTCTAAAACTTATGTCATCCTTTCTACCATGTATTTTTGAGGTCAAAATAAGACCTTTTTTTCGTATAAAACATGGGTCCGAAAATGCCTCCCTTTTTGCCCCCCAAAGTTTTAAAAAATTGTTGGTTTTTTTGGAATATTGACCATAATTATGAACCAAATGCCATGAAAATTGGTGTCTCGAGGTAATTTTACGTGTAGAATCCATTAATGGCCTCGAAAAATTCATAAATGATGTCTGACTGTACTTTTCAGGCAATCTTATAACCTTCAACGACAAAAATTTATGCTACGGAATGGAAATTTGAAAAATGGAAAATGCAATCAGATGGGAAAAACTCTAAAAAGATATTTGGTCCTCTTTGTTTTGGTCCATCGACGCTTATTAAGCGAGATAATCGCTGCACAAGGTGGAAAAGTCAGCGCTTTTACTATAGCGGCGGCCCGAAGTAGCAGCGGAGTGGCGGTTGCATACTTACAGCTGCTCTTCATGGTAAAAGCGCTGACTTTTCCACCTTGTTCAGCGATTATCTCGCTTAATACGCGTCGTATGGACCAAAATAAAGAGAACCAAATATCTTTTTTAGAGTTTTCCCACACGGAAAAAAAAACGGTGAAAATAACCGTACGGATGCCTGATTTTGGCACCTGCTAGATGTTATGGTAATGTTAACCAGAAGTATACTATGTTTTGACTAGGTACTAGGTGATGTTACCTGATTGCATGTCGAATTTACTCAAAGTATCGGTAAATGTACCATACTTCTGGTCAAGTTTACCATAACATCTAGCAGGTGCCAAATCAGGTATCCGTATGGTTATTTTCACTAATCTTTTTTTTTTGTGCATCTGATTGCATTTTCCATTTTTCAAATTAATTTCTAATCCGTAGCATAAAATTTGTGTCGTTGAAGGTATAAGATTGCCTAAATAGTGCAGTCAGACATCATTTATGAATTTTTCGAGGCCATTAATGGATTCTACACCTCGAGACATCAATTTTCATGGCATTTGGTTCATAATTATGGTCAATATTCCAAAAAAACCAACACTTTTTTAAAACTTCGGGGGGCTGTAGCTCAAAAGGGGGACATTTTCGGACCCATTTTATAGAAAAGAAAGGTCTTATTTTGACCTCAAAAATACGTGGTAGAAAGGATGACATACGTTTTAGAAACACCCTGTATTACTCCTCACTAAAAACAATTTCCTTCTCCTCAACTAACGGAGAAGTAATATAATCGCCAAAAGGTCGCATTAGTTGTTTGATTTAATACCCCAAATCTCCGTACAAAAGCTCGCTCGCTGGGGAAATTACATTGAACCAGAGTTTGTTTAGAGCTAGAGGCCCTCGGACGGCAATCGATACAGTATATCGCTCTACTAAAACAGTCAACAGGGTGGCGCAAAAGTCCGCCCTCCTTTTATTTTTTGAATGACTGCAGATAAATAATTGAAACTTTGGGGTCTTCCATAACTTTTTGAGAGCTTTCGCGTGAGGGGGTCAAAATTTTCACAATCACCCCCCTTAGGGGGAGAAAGGCCCCCAACTCAAATTTTCAAAAGGCTACCCCTATCTTGTGATAGCTAATTCAAAAGAACATTAAATTCTAAGACTTTTGGCGCAAACAGGAGGTCGATATCGTTTTTTGTTTTCGATAAATCGAAGGTTAAAGTTCGATTTGGACCCATTTTCAAAATATCATTACTTCTATGTAAAAAGTCGGAATTTAAAAAAACCAGTAGTCTAAAATACTCTATAAAGCAAGTATTTTTCTGAAAAATACTGCTGTGGCATAAATTTATTCAAAACTTGATTTTACAGCCCCAAGAATTTCTAACTTTTTTACGCCCCAAGGGGGACTGTCTCAAACATTCCTGAAGACGGACCCTATCTAGTGATACGTCAATCAAACAGGCGTAAAAATGAGAATTTTGCGCAAACCAGAGGTCAATAGCATTTTTCGAATTCCAGATATCGATTGTCAAAGGTAGATTTTCAAAGTTCGATATCTCGAATTCGAAAAATGCTATTGACCTCTGGTTTGCGCCAAAATTCTCATTTTTTTACGCCTGTTTTATCGACGTATCACTAGATAGGGTCCGTCTTTAAGAATTTTTGAGACAGTCCCCTGGGAGTGTAAAAACGTTAGAAATTTTTGGGCTGTAAAATCAGTTTTGAATAAATTTATGCCACAGCAGTATTTTTTCAGAAAAATACTTGCTTTTAAGAGTATTTTAGACTACAGGTTTTTTAAATTCCGACTTTTTACGTAGGAGTATGAGTAATGATATTTTGAAAGTGGGTCCAAATCGAACTTTGACCTTCGATAAATTGAAAACAAAAAACGATATCGACCTCCAGTTTGCGCCAAAGTCTTAGAATTTAATGTTCTTTTGAATTAGCTATCATAAGATGGGGTGCCATTTGAAAATTTTGATTGGGGGCCTCCCCCCCCCCCTCCCCCCTCCCCCTAAGGAGGGTGATTTTGAAAATGTTGATCTTTCACGCGAAAGCTCTCAAAAAGTTATGGAAGACCCCAAGTTTCAATTTTTTTTCTGCAGCCGTTCAAAAAATAAAAGGGGAGAACGGACTTTTGCGCACTCTGTATACTCCGAACTTTTTCGCAAAGAATAGAAGACTGCAACGTTGCTAAATTGCACGATACAACCACTGAACAGATCAAACAAAAAAAATTAAAAAAAAAAAAAAAAACAAGCAGGGAAATTCCAACACGCAGGTGTTGGAAAAGCGTGCCACTAAAGTCTGAACAGCTTTAATGCTTTTGCTAGCAATGATAATAATTAGACAGCATTCAACATGGAGCTGATCTCGAGAAAATTGAGTCCAAAGTTGAAGAGCTAGCATTTAAACAAAAACTTGGAATTACTTACGTTTTGATTTCATTCAACTACCGTGTTGTGTTTTTGCATTTCAACACCGGAAAAGTGGAATTTACTATGTAGGAAAGGTACTTAATTTTTAGCGTTTAAAGTGACTTGGTTCCTTTCTTCTTTTTTTTGGCATAATCACGAAAAACGAAACTCTAAGAGAAACCAAACGGCAGAGTTGGTTTACACTGTTGATTATTTTAAAATCCGTTAATCCGGACTTAAGTCCGTTCCCATTCTATAAAAGGAACCAGTGGCGGCTCGTGCAATGTGGCAACAGTGGAATCCCTCCATTTAAACCTATGTAAAACAATCGATCTTCAGGAGGTGCAATGCACCCCCAAGATATCGATACTTTTGCATAGGTTTAAATGGTAAAAAAGCATGGTTGCCAAATCGCACGAGCCGCCACTGAAAGGAACCAAGTCGGAGTTGGTTCCTTACGTGACTCGGATTAAGGTTTAACCTAATCAGCCAAAGGAACCAAGTTCTCATTTTATTTCATCATATGGACAATGACATCAATGAGGCTCACCAGCTCACTTTTACCTGGAATTTTGACGGGAAATAGTTGTTACAGAAGAAGCACTTGTTGCTTCGAGATTCAGTATTGCTAGCTCTATCAATCAATAACTCAATTTTATCAAAAATGTCACTCGGTTCTTTTGTGACAAGTGCTGTCCAATTGAGCTTGTTTGGTGAGAAATTATGAAAAAAATAATTTAGATCAGATGTATCTATAAGGAGATGAGTCAAAGGCGTTGTTTTTTTGTGTTTGTTTTTTGTTTTTTGTTTTCAAAACTTTGGAGGGCTCTAGCTCAGAAGAGAAACAATTGCAGCACATACTCATGTAGGAAAATAAAGTCTTATATATATGTATGTTGACCCCAAAAATACACTCCATAAGTTTGGCACTCAAGCATATATATATATATATATAATATATCTATATATATATAAGATATATATATATCTATATATATTTTTTGAAATACATATATATATCTATATATATATAATATATATATATATTTATCTATGATATTTATATATATATCTATATTTATCCTGTACTATAATCTTTTCTCATGGGTATTTTGTTAAATGTTTAACAGCTGATAAAAAAAAAAAAAAAAAATGATAATTCAAGATAATCATAATAATAAATATATTTATATAATTTATATAAATTATATATATATATATTTATATTATATCACTATATATTGTAAATATTACATATTTCTCTATGGTAATATAATCTTTTTCACAATAATATTTGGATTTTGAGCAGCTGATGAAATAAAAAAAAAAAAATTTAACGAAAATTATAACCTATATTTAAATTTTTTGAAAAAATGATGTAACCAAGCATGGAATCTACTTCGTCTTACCGGCCTGCCGGGAGGCATTTTTTCTTTGCAAAAAGTACCGAAAAATCCTGGAGGCGGTTACGCAACACGCAGCGGAAGAAACTCTACATTTAGGTCAATTTTTGACCAAATGAGCTCAACAAGGAATCATTTTATCGGTATTTACGCCGACAGCACAAATCTGTAAACAAAAACTTGACAAAAACGTTTTTCGTTCGCTCAAAAATCAATCGTTACATTACTTTTTTGACAACCTTTGTATTACTTCAATTTTCTCAGGGGAGTTATTTCTTCCACAGTTGATAGTACATTTCATACATCACCCAAGATTAGTTCGATCTAAAATGATTAATTCCTGATTCCGATTTGCAGGAAATCGTCGACATTGCGTGTTTGCGATTCAATACTTCTTCTCGCGAGGTGGAGGATTCGTTTCGACAATATGTTCGTCCAAAACTTCGTCCCAAGTTGAAGCGCGGGACGTTAATGAACGACGAAAATATCACGCAGGTTAGTTGAAAACAACAAAGTTTTAGCATCTGATCCCAATTTGGGGTAGTATTTTCACTATGTGAAGAAAAATCCGCAAGGAAAGGAAGCGGGAATTGGGGAAACCAACGCATTCTTACATTAATTTAAGGTAAATTTTCAACGTTTAGTGCCAACCTCTGCCACCAAACGCTACCATTCAAGTAGGTAATGTCAAAGGCATCTGATTGTTTATTGATTGGGACTCAATTGGTCGGTTGCAAACTTTTGCTACAGTAATCAAGAGTATTTAATCTAATGTAAAATCGCCTGAAAAGTCCATTGGTGGCATCAGAAAGTCATAAATGCTATAATAAACTCACAAGAGGCGTTTAATGAAATCCAAGATGGCGGAGAAATATCGAGCAATTTGTATACACGCACCTTAAACATCCAAGGATAGCCAACCTCACAATATCGATCACAACCAATCACAACGTAAACAAACACATAACCTCCACCTCCAGTGAGGTTGTCAAAGTTGGTCATTCTTGGATGTTTATGGTGCATGCATACAGATTGCTCAATATTTCTCCGCCATCTTGGATTTCATTCAACGCCTCTAATGAGTTTATTATTGCATTTTATGACTTTCTGATGCCACCCATGGACTTTTCAGGTGATTTTGCATTCAAGTATACACTATTAATCGTTGTAGCAAAAGTTTGCAACAGACCCGTTGCCCTCATGAATTTTACAAACCAAAATTTCTCCATTTCCAGAGATTCCAACACTCTGACAAACACTCTCATTAGCTGATGACTGTATGCAAAAAAAACAAAGGTTGGAGGTTAGATGACTGACTTATTCTCAGAATTTGTTTTAAACACAACGCCCATTTTTCACAAGGAATTATATCTACTGAGGCAGGGCAATGCCCGAAAATGCACCAATCTTGACCATTTTGTCTTTACAACTATGGTCTGAGATCCTCAAAAAGTGTCAAAAAATCAGAAAGTAAATTCCTCGTCAATTTATCATTCATAAACTTTCAAGACCAATTTAAATCCCGGAAATCACTGTTAACAAGTAATTTAAACTTATGACTGACGCGGAAAAGTTTTAAATTATGCTTGAGAGGCCGAAATCGATGATTTTTTATGATTTTTATGATTACCACTTTTTTCTACCTCAGACCATAGAGCGCCTTGCGCGGTGTTCTTATTGTCTTTACTTTTCTGCACGTAACTTCATTTTCTTTTAACAGCTTTTTTGATTTATTTTATGTTTACAAGTTCAAAATCAATACATTTGCCAGCTACAAATACGTGGCTATCGGCATAGCTTTTTACAGTGTAAAATAAATAAAAAACGACAAAAATTCACTCCCTTACAAATGAAGAAAAAAAAATAAAATAAAAAAAACAAACAAATTAAGCAAAACAAAAACAAAACAAGAAAACGAAAAAAACAAGAATACAAAGGCTTTAGTTAGTAGTAGAAAAGAATTCAAAGACAAAGATTAATGCAAATAAATTAGATTAAATTAGATTAATAAATTAGATTAAAATAAATTAGGATTTACAATTTTGTTTAAACCCCCCGGTTACATTCTTTCCAGTGTCTCAGCGTGCACTCCGGCAAAACTGCATTTTGTCCATTTAATCACATGAAAAAGGTCCAACCGTTTTGACTGCGCATAGTGAAAAATGAATATACCCTCGAATTCGACCTTTTGTCTGGGTTTAAGTGGAGAAAATTCAAAGCTGTCAAATTGCACACTACGTCACTGATTCCAGGAGGTTATTGACGCTTCGCCGTATTTCAATCAAGCTTGGGAGCTATTCACGAAGTGGTACAAAGGAAGCAAGGGATCACACAAAGCAGCATTCTTGACCATCGATAACTGGGATATAAGCGTGAGCTTACGTGCCCAGTCGCTCCTTGGTAGAATAAACCTATCCAGAGATTTTCGAAAATGGATCGTTTAAAAAAGGTAAAAAAACCATGTCTATTCAAGGTATAGCGGGAGGCCCATGGGTCATGGGGGGGGGGGGGGGCACGTAGATCCAGGCGAACTTATGCAAATGGCTTTCAATCCTGTACGCACGTCGCACAAGTCTGTGAGCCGTGGCGAGTCGACCTGTAAAGCCTAGTTATCCGTGCAACTGACTACTGACCAAGAGGTTCCGGGTTCGAGTCCCGTCTAGGGATCAAAATACAGGGTGTTTCTAAAACTTATGTCATCCTTTTTACCACGTATTTTTGAGGTCAAAATAAGACTTTTTTTCCCTATAAACATGTGTCCGAAAATACCCCCTTTTGAGCCACAGCCCCCCCCCCCAACGTTTTAAAAAGTTGTTAGTTTTTTTGGTATATCGACCGTAATTATAAACCAGATGTCATGAAAATTGGTGTCCCGAGGTAATTTTACGTGTAGAATTCATTAATGACCTCGAGAAATTCAGAAATTAGGTCTGACTGTATTTTTCAGGCAATCTTATACCTTCAACGACACAAATTTTATGTTACGGATTGGTCGAAATTTGAGAAACAAAGGATGAAATCAGATGGAAAAAACTCTTAAAAAGATATTTGATCCTCTTTGTTTTGGTCGATACGACGCGTATTAAGCGAGATAATCGCTGCACAAGGTGGAAAAGTCAGCGCTTTTACTATAGCGGGCGGCCCGAAGTAGCAGCGGAGTGGCGGGTTGCATACTTACTGTCGCTCTTCATGGTAAAAGCGCTGACTTTTCCAACTTGTGCAGCGATTATCTCGCTTAATACGCGTCGTATCGACCAAAACAAAGAGGATCAAATATTTTTTAAGAGTTTTTTCCATCTGATTTCATTCTTTGTTTCTCAATTTCCAATCCGTAACATAAAGTTTGTGTCGTTGAAGGTATAAGATTGCCTGAAAAATACAGTTAGACCTAATTTCTGAATTTCTCGAGGTCATCAATGGATTATACACGTAAAATTACCTCAGGACACCAATTTTCATGACATCTGGTTTATAATTACGGTCGATATACCAAAAAAACCAACAATTTTTTAAAACGCTGGGGGCTGTAGCTCAAAGGGGGGCATTTTCGGACACATGTTTATAGGGAAAAAAAGTCTTATTTTGACCTCAAAAATACGTGGTAGAAAGGATGACATAAGTTTTAGAAACACCCTGTATGTTAACCTCATATGAACCAGCCCGAGTATACTGGTTATTCTCCTCTAGTCTATTTCATGTTGTTCCAGTATCATGATTCCGAATAAAATTGATTCTGGATGTAGACATTTACGAGATAAGGTTTTGTTCGGGCGCCTTCAATTCTTCGTATAGGCAATTCCAGCTCCGTGGAGTACGAACAGTTAACTACCCTCCCTATATTAACGGAAGACTGAAGAGTGGCGTTCTTTTGAACTAACCTGGTTTACACTGTTGTTTATTTTAAAATCCGTTAATCCGGACTTAAGTCCGTTCCCAATTCTAAAAAAGGGAAACCAGGGCGGCTCGTGCAATGTGGCAACAGTGGAATCCCTCCATTTAAACCTATGTAAAACAATCGATCTTCAGGAGGTGCAATGCACCCCCAAGATATCGATACTTTTGCATAGGTTTAAATGGTAAAAAAGCATGGTTGCCAAATCGCACGAGCCGCCACTGAAAGGAACCAAGTCGGAGTTGGTTCCTTACGTGACTCGGATTAAGGTTTAACCTAATCAGCCAAAGGAACCAAGTTCTCATTTTATTTCATCATATGGACAATGACATCAATGAGGCTCACCAGCTCACTTTTACCTGGAATTTTGACGGGAAATAGTTGTTACAGAAGAAGCACTTGTTGCTTCGAGATTCAGTATTGCTAGCTCTATCAATCAATAACTCAATTTTATCAAAAATGTCACTCGGTTCTTTTGTGACAAGTGCTGTCCAATTGAGCTTGTTTGGTGAGAAATTATGAAAAAAATAAATTTAGATCAGATGTTTCTATAAGGAGATGAGTCAAAGGCGTTGTTTTTTTGTGTTTGTTTTTTGTTTTTTGTTTTCAAAACTTTGGAGGGCTCTAGCTCAGAAGAGAAACAATTGCAGCACATACTCATGTAGGAAAATAAAGTCTTATATATATGTATGTTGACCCCAAAAATACACTCCATAAGTTTGGCACTCAAGTTTTGAAACACCCTGTTCTTGATATTTTGCTCCCCCCCCCCCCCGCCCCCTTCACAAAAGACAACATCTTGACCATGCACATTTTTAAAATCACAGTTTGACTGTAGAGATATTTTCTCTCTCCCCCCCCCCCCCTTAACGAAAAAGGGGAGAATGGGTCACCTATCTTTGATGTTCGTCGTGCGCGTGCACAGATTGTTCGGCTTTACGACTGCAATTTTGGCTTTCTTTATAATGCGTTTTTTGGGTTTATTAGTGGATTTTATGACTATTTGATGCCGCCAATCTAATTTTCAGACAATTTTACATCAGAATCAAAACTCTATAGCACTGTAGCAAAAGTTTGCAACAAACCCATTGAAAGCTGAAAAGAGAAAATTATTTGATAAGGCTCGATCTTTTTTACCCACATAAACTATAGACAATAGATATTTCTAAATCCCTCCACCTTTTAAACGGCTTGTTCAGGGATCAAACATGAGGTTGCGTTCTTTTGAAGTCAAAAAGTGTCATATTCGGAAAAGCCGTGATTCTAAATAATAAACAGTTTTTTTTATCTTTTTTTCCGTTTTAGGTGCTGTCAGCACTTGTTGCGATTGTCACGATGTAGATACGTAATATGCATAAATGGAACACTTGCGAATTCATGAAACAATAATCCTTTAATATACAGAACTAACCATTTCAAGTGCCCTTTACACATCAAGCATTCTAGGGGTATAGATTAGTAGGTGTGGAGGTTTAAGAGGTTTGTGGATTTTAATTCCCCCTCTCCCCATTTATTTTCTTGAAAAGTATCGAAAGTTTACAGTTAAAACTATGCCATTATTCACTATAACGCATTGTCATATTATTTCTTTTTTTTTTCTGTTGCCGTCGGTCGATATCATTTTTCGTGTTGGAAAAGCAAAGTTCCATATGGACCTATAGTTTCCAAAATTTGAAGAAGCTTCCAGTGAAAAATTTTGTACACGCAACGAACTTTTTAGGATAGGTAAATAAGTTATTCCAGAGTCAATTCCATAGCCGCAGCGAGGAAGCTGTCCAGGGGTGGAAGACACGTGACAGCCCCTCTCACTTTTTAGAGCAATGAATGCGAATTTTACCCCTCTGGCTCCCTGTGTTCTGGATTTTAAACACCTATTTTTCAACAAAACGCCAAAAATGTCCTCAAAAATCCCTGATTCCATCGACGCTCATTGAGGGGCTTTCAATTTGCCGATCCCCCAGAATCAAATGTTTCCGATGCAAAGACCTGTTTAGTGTGACGTCATGAAAAAAATTGGTTCCAAACAAAGGCTCCGTCTCACTCGCTCTCGTGGGTTTTCCCATACGAAACACAGTCCAAATTTTCAAATACAAGTGCTAGTAAACAACACGTTCTTTACACGTTGTGTTTATCACACCATTGGGTTCCACGTCCCTTATAAAAATTTCCGATTGTTTCAAAAAATTTTCCGATTGGATATATATTCCCGCGCTTTAATTCCATAGAAATAATCGAAATTCCATAGAGACAATCAGAATTCGTGTAGATTCAAGCGCGCTGACTACAGCAACGATGATAGGTCTCATGATTGAAATAAGGTGAAATCATCTATGGTTCTATTCTTACAGTTTTAACAGCCACTTTTTTCTCAGTGATAAAATATGAGCCCGCTATCACAAACTTTTTGAAACATCGCGCATCGATGCAAAATCACAGTTATCAGTTTCTTAAGAGCACAAAATTCTAGGATATAGGCTCATCAGCACCATCACGGCATGTGTTGTACCTCGAATAATAGCTTCGATACGGAGAGAAGTTAGAATGATTGAGTGTCATGCCGGTGATACTACCATAAGAGACCGTGAGTAAGACAAGGACAAAATGTAGAACGTCTTTCGGTATAACTGTGATTGTAAATTCGCTTGTGATCTTTTAGGAATTATGTTACAGTGAAAAGATACTTTAAGGCAAGTGGAATCTAATGGTGCAATAAAATTTGAGAAAACTGTTGGTTAACTAGCATGAATTTGCGTTCGAAAATTTGGATCTGGTAAATCCACGAGAGTGAGCGAGATAGAGCATTTGTTTGGAACTAATTCTGATCGTGACGTCATCACTAAACAGGTCTACATAGGTAGCGTTCTAGAATTCAACCATTTACTGCATCCGTGCAAAAAAGATTACATTACCCTGTGATAATGTATATCTATGTACATTGGAAAGTGCTGCTATTCATAATCTTTTCTGCATCGAGACAATAAAGGGATGAATTCTAGAACGGTACCTTAAGGATATGAATGAGCCTCTCTCTTTTCTATACCCCTCCCGCTCTTCATCAATACCTCGTCGCTTCTTATCGATGTACCCTCGTCAAACAGATGTTGACACATTTACGACCGCTTAATGCACCGTGAAGAAATCTTGTGACCGGTGGAGCCCAAAGGCGAGGGGCAAAGAGGGTTCCTGCGGGAGATGTTTCCACCCCCCTCCTGCCTTTGAATTTTGACTCATAGGTTGGCACAAATGACTTAGGTTGCTGGACCTGTATGGAATTCTCGTTTGAAGGAATTCGACTTTGACGCTTAATAACTTATTGAAATTAACAGGAATACCAAAACTTTTACAATTTTAAGAAAATAGACGCCGAGACCTCCTGGATTGCAGCAATAAATTAACGATTAATGAAACCAGTTTTAAGAAAACACGTTTTTAATTTTTCAAACCTTTCCCGCCAAGGTTTTGCCATAAGCAAGGCATTGGACTTATATATTAGATATGAAAATGAAAAAAAGAAGCGCACCGTATATATACGGCACGCTTAAAATTGGGAACAAAGCAAAAAGAAATAAAGAGCAAAAAGGGGGATAAATAAAAATGAAAAAAAAAAAAAAAAACCCCTTGAAAACACCACAAGAAAAAAATAACAGCAAAACACCAGTAAAACAAAAAAAGAAACCACAGTACCCGTGACACAGTACCCGTCGGTAGCCCGACGCGCAAAATGCTAGTATTCATAATAAAAGTAGATTGAGAAATAAAATTCAAGGGGGAAAATGTTTGATTTATTTTTGTTTATTTAAATGTGAATAGTGAATACCCTCTCTTTCTGCGGCACCTCGCAGAACCACCTATGTGTATTGTACTCTCGTGAAAAAGGGGGAATATCAAGGAAGAGAAGGAATTATTAGGCCCAAACTGGACACAGTATCCAAGTCTCTAATTATTGTAGGAATCGCTTTTACCATCTACTACCGCTACTAGGCGCTGATCTCCATATACTGTTTATTTCCTCCGCAGAGAGTTTATCTGTTGAATATGGTGCCAGCTCAAAATGATAGATTACAGAGTCTTTTCCTCGTCCCATTAAAAATTTCTCCAAGTCCACTGGTATGAGGGATCTCGGGTAAAGTCCCTGTGGAGGCTTCCCGTATCTGTTAGCAGCGTCAGCGCTTGACTGACTTGCTGATCTGTCAGCGCTTGGCAGACTTTCTGGTCTGTCAGCGCTTGACAGACTTGCTAATCTCTCACCCCTCGGAGGACTTGGTGATCTTTCCCTCCTTGGAGGACTTGCTGATACATCACCCCTTGGAGGACTTGCTGATCCATCATCCCTCGGAGGATAAGCTGATCCATCATCCCTTGGGGGACTTGCTGATTTACCCGCCCTTAGAGGACTTTCTGATCTACTCTCCCTTCGAGGACTTTGTGGTGGACTGCTCTCCTCGGGAAGACTTCGTGGTGGACTTGCTGATCCACTCTTCTTTGGAGGACTGCGTGGTGGACTTGGTGATCTACTCTCCCTTCGAGGACTTTGTGGTGGACTTGGTGATCTACTCTCCTCGGGAAGACTTCGTGGTGGACTTGCTGATCCACTCTCCTTTGGAGGACTGCGTGGTGGACTTGGTGATCTACTCTCCCTTCGAGGACTTTGTGGTGGACTTGGTGATCTACTCTCCTCGGGAAGACTTCGTGGTGGACTTGCTGATCCACTCTCCTTTGGAGGACTGTGTAGTGGACTTGGTGATCTACTCTCTTTTCGAGGACTTCGTGGTGGACTTTCTGATCCACTCGCCCTTGGGGAATCTTCTGGTGCGTTCGCCGTTGGAGGACTGAAGTCATCACTGGCGATGAACCCATACTTTCCGTCAACCGTGGTTAATAAAACCTGTGGATCACTACCACCGTAAGGGATCGTTGGGATGCTTTCCTCTGGGATATTTTTGGAATCCGGTCCATATATTTCTTCTTGGGGTGGTAACACGTCAGATTTCTCTTCGTCTGAAGACGTGTCTGTGGCTCTAGGTGGTTTTTTTCGACGGGAATCTGACGTAGAAGAAGATACCTTGCTATCAGGAGTTCCAATTTTATCCGACGTGTCTTTGGCTGGTTGTCTGTAAGGTGTGTCTCCAGATTTTGCTGATTTTCTAGCTTCCCTCTTCTCTTTCGTCCATGGAATAGTCTTGAAACATGTACCGGCAATTGGGAAAACAAACTTAGCCACATTTAACTTGAACGACATGCTCCGTTCCAGACAAGCCTTCAATCTCCTCGGTGTTTTTGGCATGCATGGAGATGAGTATGAAGGCCACTTTATGGATGATGTCAATTTTGCTGGAGTGCATTTGCCGCCTTTGCTGCCTTTAACGCTTTTGTTGCCTTTCCTGTCTTTCATGCTTATACAATTTGCCTTGAACCTCATCCAATCAAACGCACGTTTTTTGCCTTTTGTCAGAGTTGGGTTCTTCTCACCAGTTTTTGTTCTGTAATTCCCGAGCTGACAGACTGTTGTTCCTCTTGTCCCATCTCAAGTGTTTTTTGGTCTCCTTTGGAGCCACCATCGTTTTCGATTACCTGATCCAGTTTCAAACACGAAGCAAATAAATGAGAATAAATCAAAACTCATCGATCAATTTTCACCCATCAAGATACATACCACTAATTATTTTCATTCGATGAATTCATTTTCGATTAGACCTATGGATTCTGATATTAGCTCATTGTCATCTACCTCTTTTAATTTGTAAGTATAGAATACAAATATTCACTTTACAGATTTTAGTCTTAATTCCTTGTGACTTTCTCAAAATGGAAGACATATACCAATTATTGTACTGGAAGTGGAGGCGCGTCCATACGTTCTATATTATACCTCATTAACTCATAATACTTCGGTCAAAAATTGCTAATTCAATTTGGTGCCATCCATAGGTTAGGTTACAGCCCCTTCCCCACCGATGGACTTGCAAGCAAAGATAACTCTGGATGCTTTCAGAATTCACTGCTTCGGTTTTTACAAATAAAGGAATAATAGGAATAATAATAGCCAATGGTGACTAGTCAGTGGTGGATCGGCCAGCGGCGGACTAGTCAGTGGTGGACTGGCCAGCGGCGGACTAGGCAGTGGCGGATCGGTCACTGACTAGTCGGCCACTGACGATCCGCCACTGGCTAGTCCGCTCTAGCCGATCCGCCACTGCCTAGTCCGCTGCTAGCCGATCCGCCACTGCCTAGTCCGCTGCTAGCCGATCCGCCTCTGCCTAGTCCGCTACTGACGGTCCGCCGCTGGTCAGTCCGCCACCGACTAGTCCGCCGCTGGCCGATCCGCCGTTGACTTGTCGCCACTGGCTAGTCTGCCGCTGTTGATCCTTTAAGTCCTACTCGAAAGAAAAAGCATTCGAGCCAGAACAGCCCCCCAAAAACCCCTGTGAAATCCGTAAAACGCAACCGATGTTGATAAAACTTTGTATGGTACGTCGCGTCACCGTGACCAAATGCAATAGACTGTGCAAAAAGTTCGAACTTCTGCCGAAAGGTGGCACCACCACCACCAGTATCGATTAAACAACCGACCCCTGCTACAACTGTCCCAAGTCTCCCCTACTCTTACGGCAGCGTGCCATATAAAAGCGCTGACTTTTCTGCATTGTGCATGTATTATCTCGATTTAAAAACACGTCGTATCGAAAAAATGCTATGGACCATAACTCTTTCTAGAGTTTACCGCCACTAATGATTTTTCGAACTTTCAATCTGTGACATAATAGTTGTGCCGTTGAAGGTACAAGATAGCCGAAAAGTACAGTCAGACTTAATTTCTGTATTTTTGGAGGGCATTATCGGATACTTCTGGTGACATTATACCTTTAAAAGCCAATTTCAATGAAATTTGCTTCATAATTGTGGTCGCTTTTCTAAAAAAAAAAAAAAAAAAAACGAACGGTTTTTAAACGTTTGGGAGAGCTGTATTTCAAAAGGGCGGCATTTTTCGATCCATACTAATGGATAAAAAAGTCTCATTTTGACCTCAAAAATACGTGGCAGAAGTTTGTGCACGGAGTTCAGTTACGCGGTGTAACTTACGGGGCCGCAGGGACCATGGTGCGGTGCGGTGGGGCCCGGAATGATTGGGGACCCTTAACGCAGCCAGGTGGGGGAGGAAGAGGGGAAAACGAAAAAAAAGAGAGAAAAAGAAAGAAAAGGGAAAAAAGAAAAAAAAGATTAAAAAGAGGAGAGGAGAAGGCCTTATATTCTGTTCTGTTCTGTTCTTAAGTTAAGTAAGTATGTGTATTTTCCTTTAAAAACGCGGATCTTTCTGAAATCAGGCGCAATTATTTGAAGTGAGGCCCTTCTTTCCAAAAAAATTAGCCTCTTAATTCTGTCTCCTAGAACTTTAGGAACCCCTTCTTCACCAGAGGTTCGGTGATAGGAAAAGCTAAAAGGGCCCATCTCACTTTTGGAAGCCCGGAAGCAATTGTAGGGGATCTTCCGATCTTTCTATCACTATTTTAAAAACTCAAGGCCCTAAAAATGTTGACGCTCGTGCTGGCAGTTGTTATGAGTTAGGTGGTAGGTGGGGGTTTGAGGTCAGTGAGTTATTCTAAAGTATGCAGATTCTGTTGTAGGAAGGTAGGGGGGCCCTCCAGTTCAATCTGCGGTGGGGGTCCGAGTTTCAAAGTCACGCCACTGAGTTACACCCTGTAGATCGTTGTCGTGACGACTGACGAGCGGCTGAAATGTAAAATCCAGAAATCCGATTGGCTCAGATGCTTTTTTTTTTTTAAAAAGTATGAAATCAGCATCCAATTGGTCAATTTTGAATACCTCACTTCTCACTATCACAGCCGATCAGTGGCGTAGTCAGGAATTTTCTAGGGGGGGGGGGTCCGAGGTCCGAAAATTGTCAAGGGGGGGGGGTCCAAAGATACTATTTTGGTCAAAATTGTCTGAAAACGCAAAACATGCCCCTTTTTTAAAGACAAATTTTGGTGTCAAGGGGGTTCCAGACCTCCTAGGGCCCTAAACCCCCCCCCCCCCCGGCTACGCTGCTGCATCCGACAGTTGTTGCAGCTGAGCTTATTCCTCTCTGCTTTGG
The DNA here is from genome assembly GCA_011764245.1 of Trialeurodes vaporariorum. Taxonomy (NCBI): domain Eukaryota; kingdom Metazoa; phylum Arthropoda; class Insecta; order Hemiptera; family Aleyrodidae; genus Trialeurodes; species Trialeurodes vaporariorum. The sequence continues at coordinate 44,981,281 of VMOF01000369.1, read as the reverse complement.
TTCGCCGCGCGTCTTTCATGAATCTGCCCTCAAAGCTTCGATTTGAAATTCCAAGTCACTTTACCTTTTCTGAATTTGTCTTGCGCTCCAGAGGTAAATTTATGTCAGAAAATCCGATTACATTCCCACCGCTACTAGAGAGCTGGTTTCCCAGTCGAAGCTCCACATCCTCATCGCTAACACCTCTTTCAAAGGATGAAACCTGAAAAATTGACCAAGAAGATATCCAAGAGGTTAGCGATAGTATCGAGTACGTAGACTCTAACAGTGTTGCTAGGTTTTAGAGTAAAGGCAGACTATTTTATATTGAATTGAATCTCATCGTAAATATGCGGTCTAAAGTCAAACACACTAAGTCCTACCGATGAGGAAATAGAGCAATATTCTCGTGTAGTCTCGAATAGGTTTTCAAGTAGGATTTGAGAGCTGTGCCTTCGAAAACATTTTTAATCCTTTACGACGTCGTGGAACTCTCACTGAAAACACGGAGTGAGAATAAAGTAGGACGAACTAAATTGAAGCATTTCGTTCGCATTCGAATTCAGCGGAGTGAGAATTACCGGAGTCAGAACAGAAGCGAGTAAGATTTGACGGAGTGTCTCTCGTTGATCCACATGCGGAATGTCTCTCATCCCGCGGGGAGTGGTGCCTCTCATTCCGTGTGGAGTGCCTCTCATCTCGTGTGGAGTGCCTCTCATCCCGTGTGAAGTGACTATCATCTCCATGTGGAACGTTTCTCATCCCGCGTGAAGTGCCTCTCATCCCGCTTGGAGTGCCTCTCATCCCGTGTGGAGTGACCATCATCCCGCATGGAGTGCCTCTCATCCCGCGTGGAGTACCTCTCATCCCGCGTGGAGCGCCTCTCATCCCGTGTGGAGTGACTATCATCTCTATGTGGAATGTTTCTCATCCCGCGTGGAGTGCCTCTCATCCTCCGCGGAGTGCCTCTCACCGTGTTCATTCTCACTCCGCCAAATCATACTCCCTTCTGTTCTGACTCTGGTGATTCTTACTCCACCGAATTCTAAGGCGGACAAAATTCTTCGACTATTTTGTCCTCACTCGGTTTATATTAACAGTGAGATAGCAAAAACACCAGACGCGCAACGATACGTGAACCAAGGCAAGGGATGGTACTTACTTTTACCAGAATTTCTAATGTTTGTACCGTAGCTCTTGAAAATGTCGAGGAAATTCTGCTTCGTTACCCATACTCTGATAGTAACACCAGAATCGTCTGGAAAAAGTATACTAGACTCTTCGTGGTTCACATATCGCTTCGCTTCTGGTAATATTACTAGAATTTAAGCATAATTTTTTTCGGTGCTTGAGGCACATAATCTATTTTCCCTTTTTGAACCCTTGAAATTCAAAACATCATTTGTTTCCATGTCGTCATCGTCATCCCTCAGGCACATACCGAGGAAAAGCTTAGAACTTTCACCGAAGTCTGAAAGCCAGAGCAGGGCTCTATGATGGGGGGCCCTCTGAACATTAGAGAACATATTTATTTAACCGTTTGACTTTGATTTACACCCATGTGCTGGCTCATGCAGGTCTCTTGAGTGCAACGATTAATGCTAGAAATCGTTCCACTATATTCCCGTTTCATTTTGAGTCAAAATCAATTGAAAAATCATGTAATCGAACAAGAAAAAAAAAGTCATGCAGTAAACAGTGGCGGCTCGTCAGGTGTAGTTAGTGTAGTGGCACTACACCTACTTTTTCAAGTTTTTTTTTTCTCTTCAAATTTTCAAAGATAATGGTCGCTCTTGATTAAAAATTACTGGGTTTCGGAGAAATTAAAGGGGGAAAAGAGAAAAAGAAGTTGTATAGAGCACCGAATTATAAGAACATTTGTATGAGAGCAGCGCAACAAGAAAGATGAAAGACGCGATCGGAGAGCACGATTATACGCACTACGCAGAAGCAGTCGGGCTCGCTCGGGTAGTGTAGGGTAGTGGAGTTCGAGTCAACCACACGGTTGTCATGACAACCGCGACTCCCCATTAGGGGGGTCGATTTTGACGCTTTTTTGAAATCGCCTTCACAACCATTCTAAAAAGTTTCCTTTAGTGTAGATAAGACGAATGAGAGCTCGAAACCCAAAAATCGGTTGACCCCTAGGTGAAGCGAAAGTGATTTAAAAGGGGTTTAAAATGTCGAAATTCGTTATTTTTGGATTTTTATACATCAAAAATGGCTGAAAATAGCGAGTTACGGCCCAAAGGGCTAAATTTTCGTCGGTTTTGTCGTAAAATTAATCGTTTAGCCGTAATTGCCCCTTTTCAGGCGCGCGCGCTTGAATATACCATTGAAAATACGCCGAGAATACATCGCGCGGCACGCCGCACACCCGTGCCGCGGGGTTAGAGGGAGGGTTATTCCTTTTTCGTCCAACCAGAAGCATATTGCCGGCTCCAGATCATCATTAATCGACAATCGTGTAAAAAATTACGAACTGGTACGTAAAACTTAGTGGTTCAAAAGTTTAGTCGGAACGCAAAAGCTGTACGCACCGAACTTTCTAAGATTTTGTTGTGCAGAATTTAGCCTACTTCTACCTATTTTGTCATACTTTTGCAAAGAAACGAAAAAAAAAACGAATGATAAAAGTAGTTTAAGTACTTTTATCATTCGTATTTTTGGAAAAATATGACAAAATAGGTAGAAGTAGGCTGAATTCTGCACAACAAAATCTTAGAAAGTTCGGTGCGTACAGCTTTTGCGCTTCCGACTAAACTTTTGAACCACTAAGATTTTACGTACCAGTTCGTAATTTTTTACACGATTGTCGATTAATGATGATCTGGAGCCGGCAATATGCTTCTGGTTTGGGACGCAAAAGGAATAACCCTCCCCTCTAAGCCCGGGGCACGGGTGTGCGGCGTGCCGCGCGATGTATTCTCGGCGTATTTTCAATGGTATATTCAAGCGCGCGCGCTCTGAAAAGGGTCAATTACGGCTAAACGATTAATTATACGACAAAACCGACAAAAATTTACCCCTTTAGGGCCGTAACTCGCTATTTTCAGCCATTTTTGATGTATAAAAATCCAAAAATAACGAATTTCGACATTTAACCCTTTAAGTCACTTTCGCTTCACCTAGGGTCAACCGATTTTGGTTTTTGAGCTCTAATTCGTCTTATCTACACAAAAGGAAAACTTTTTAGAATGGTTGTGAAGGCGATTTCAAAAAAACGTCAAAATCGACCCCCCCTATCGCCCATTATACGCCACTCGCTCCAGTGCTGTGACTCTCTGTCAACACATAAAGTACTTTTGTGTCAACATGCTAGAAAGTGTAGTGGCGGAATGAAACTCCACACCATCAATATGTTAGGAGTGGGGGAAAACTGTCTATGCTCTCGGTAGTCTCGGCGCGCCCGCGCCACCTCAGTCCCCCACCTCACGGCTCAGTCTATGAATTTGCACTAATTTTGGGGCTTGCATTTATAATTAGCTTTAGTTGTTCCTTATTATCGGGTTATTGTTGTCGTTTTCAGCCCCCCCCCCCCCCCCCCAAATTATGAATCCCGTAAATGATGTAGTTTACTATTGATGATAAAAAAAAATGTTTTTTTTGCAGGTTTTGCTCAAAAATTTACTTTTATTTTTTAAAGTTTTTACTTTTTTAATTTATTAGCGGGGGGGGGGGGATTCGTTATTACTATATTGTCGCAGGAGAACTTTCGTGTCTCGAAATAGTTAAAACAAGCGAAAAATTAAATCTGAGGGAGGTCAAAATTTTTGAAAACTTTCCGCGGGAGGACCCCCCCCCCCCTCCTACTGAGAGCGTCCTCCCAGACCCCCACAACTAAACCCAATTTTTCAGTCACGAGCCGCCACTGGCAGTAAAGGGTTAAATATTTTTTGGACATTTTGTAAAACCCCCATAGCTTTTGTGTTTTTTAAGAAACGAATTAAAAATGTTTTAAAAACATGCATAAGGATCAAACAAAAAAAGATAGAAACGAAAACAATTAAAAAATCAAATGCTTGAGTGTGTGCTGTCAGAGTCGTTTTTTGCAAATTATTTGACTCAAAGTAGTTTGAGCTGCCTGATGAATGATGCGCTATGGTCTGAGATCGAAAAAAGGGTCAATCAAAAAACATCATTTCCGATCGTTCCAGCTTAATTTACAATTTTTAGTGACAATTCTATTTTCAATTCGACTTGTTAAAAGTGTTCCCTTTGGTTCTTTGGTCTTGAAAGTTTATTAATGATAAATTTATGAGATTTTTCTGATTTTTCGCCCCTTTTTGACGACCTCAAACCATAGCGCGGTGCTATTTTAAAGGCCGATTCATGATAATCAAAAACCGAAATATATTTGAAAAAAAAAAAAAAAACAAACAAAACAAAACAACAAAAAAAACAAAACAAAAAATTAGGTTCTCAATAACGTGATTAACTTAGATATAGGTACCTACATATATCTATTTACGATTGACATGACAAACGGTGACACGGCAAGAAAGGGTAATAGCACCGACCATAGAGAGAGTTAACATGAGAATAGTTATAAAACCGATCAGAAGGGAGCCGCCTTGCAATATGCACAACAGATTATAGTAATCGGATTGTCTACACACACATGCGGTGCTTGCGTGATCCCTCGTTACAAAAAGAATAAATTTCTGTGAAGTATACTATTCGTGTAAGTACAGCACATCATATACGTTCTCAAACCTTCCAAAATCACATTTGAGTAAAATAATAAAAAAATGTTCTTCTATTCAAACGGCTTCTGTTATGTTTCGAATATCTATTTATAAAGTTTCCTTACTTTTTACGAAGAGCTGGAGAGAAAATTTGTCTCATTAAATATGAATTAAACCATTCCTTGTTTGGAACGGAAGATTTTTAGTGTTGCACTCCATTTTTATTCGTCCTGTGTTTAGGATTTTGCAGGATATTGCTAAAATTTTCTCCGTTTTCCCTCAAAAAACCTTGTGAAAGGCGGTTAGCATATCGTCCTTCTGATCCATTTGAGATTAACAAGAGAAAAATAAATATGAAATCAAAGAATTTGCATTTTTTCTTTTTCTTTTTACGAAAGCAATGGAGCTGTTGCAAACTTTTGCTAAAGGCTTTTTGATAGTTGATAATGGGGTAAAATCCTGTAAAATAACGATTAGCGCACTAAAAAATCACGAAATCCACTCCCACACTCGCAAGATGCATTTAAACGCGAGACCGTAATGGCGGCCGAGGCCGCCCAAATCTAATGACAATTGTATGCTTCTTCTTCTTCTTCTTCTTGCGTGGTGTTGCGCTAACACCTCGTGTAGATGGCGCTGATTGAGGATGGGGAAACCCAATGCAAACCGCGGCCCCGGCCGCCATTATGGTCTCACGTTTAAAAGCATTTTGTGAGTTTAAGAGTGGATTTCGTGATTTTTTAGTGCGCTATTCGTTATATTTACAGGGGTTTACTCCATTATCAACTATTAATAAAGCTTGTAGCAAAAGTTTGCATCGGCTATATTGCCCGCTATGAATGATATCTATAACTCACCGATATTATAAAAATTACAACAAGCACAGACATGGTGAGAATTACTCCTCACATTATTTGAAAATATACTTTTTTTCTTTACTTATAGGGTTTCAAAGTTCCTCTTTCCCCTTTTTCCCCTCCTACCTTCTAATCCAATGAAAGGCTAAATGTAGCTACATTCATTAATGTAGCAACATTTTGCTGGAAATTCAAACAAATTTACATTGATTTAAACGGGGAAATATGTACACTTAGACACAAAACGGCAGCTCTGCCAATGACGTGCCGAGAGTCACATTCAATCAGCGATCTAATAAACCTATAGAAGTCGTCATTACTTAAACATCACAACGCACCTTTCATACACTTATACAGGGTGTGTAATGTGTATTTCACAAAAAAAGTAGTCGAGCGGCCCAGTCAGAAAACGGCGTTCAATTTTGCTTCTTGGCAGGTTATTATTCTCTTTCGGCGTTCAAAGGTACTGATATGTTTCATTGAACGCCCAGTAAAAATTCTTTCTCCCCTCCACCCTCTCGGTTCCTCCCCGCTCTTCCCTCTAGAACTTGGTACAAGTAGTGCAGTTTCTTTGAAAGAAAGTAATTCTCTTTCGGCGTACAAAGGTACTGATATATTTCATTGAATGCCCAGTCATGAATTTTCCCCCTCCCTCTCTTTCTCTCTCTCGACCCCTCCACCCCCTTTTTTATTTGGTGCTTCGTAAAAGATTCTACGCTGCATGTAAAGTTGCATTCGCTCTCCAAGTATAAAAGCGAAAAAAAAAACGTAAGTAAAAAACCAACTAAAATAAAAATAAAATTTAAAAATTACAGGAGGGGAAAAAAACTAAGCCGGTTGTTCTTCCCCCCCCCCCTCACAATCAGTCTTCTTTCCATGCCTTTTTTAACTGCGGTGCTTTTTACAGTAATTTCTACGCTGTATCTAAAATTGCATACTTTCTCAAATGAATGCACTTCAAAAACTCCGCAGACGGTTTAAAACTGGTCCGAGTAATAAATGTTGCCAGTAATAAATAAAATAAAATGTTGCCACAAGGGTAAATGTATCGGTCAGGGACCAAATCTTGTTGGGTCCCGAGCTCTCTGATTGGTCGAAACCGCGCGCAAGTGCACGCAAGTCGCAACGCTCGGGATTTAACAAGATTTGGTCCCAGGAAAAAACAACAGTGTGAGACTGAAAGCGGGAGGGAGAGAGTAGAGTCCCTTGATGGAAATATTGTATAGGGAGTACCGACACGAGCTCAACGAGTTGTGATTGGTCGTTGGTTTTAGGCTCTCACGGAGTCGAGCAGGAGTCGACGACATCAAAGGCTCCACACGAAAGGAGTCGATTCGTACAGGAACGCAGGGGAACGGACCGGAATGCCGGCAAATCCGCCAGTCCACCACTGGTCCATACTGTCGAACTTAACCTTCGAATGCGTTCACGCGGTCGACAAAATCGACTCCTGTCAAAATGCATAAAGCGTAGTGTCGGTACTCCCTATACAATATTTCCATCAAGGGACTCTAGGAGAAGAGGAGTGAAAGATTCAAAGGAAAGAAGTGAAAGGGAAAGGAGAGAGGTGAGGGTTCTTCCTTTACGGACAGGTAATACAAAACAACCGGCCCAGTTTTTTTCCCCTCCTGTAATTTTGAAATTTTTATTTTTATTTTAGTTGGTTTTTTACTTACGTTTTTTTCTTTCGCTTTTATACTTGGAGAGCGAATGCAACTTTACATGCAGCGTAGAATCTTTTACGAAGCACCAAATAAAAGGGGATGGAGGGGTCGAGAGAGAGAAAGAGAGGGGGGGGGAAAATTCATGACTGGGCATTCAATGAAATATATCAGTACCTTTGTACGCCGAAAGAGAATTACTTTCTTTCAAAGAAACTGCACTACTTGTACCAAGTTCTAGAGGGAAGAGCGGGGAGGAACCGAGAGGGTGGAGGGGAGAAAGAATTTTGACTGGGCGTTCAATGAAATATATGAGTACCTTTGAACGCCGAAAGAGAATAATAACCTGCCAAGAAGCAAAATTGAACGCCGTTTTCTGACTGGGTCGCTCGACTACTTTTTTTGTGAAAAATTTTTTTGGTGAAAATTTCAGGAGTTTTGAGAAGAAAAACTTAACATTTATTTTTACACCTCTCTTCCAGTGCTCAAGCAAATGCACTTTCTTTTTTTTTCCCTTTTTTTTTACGTTAATAATTATTTATATTTTATTTTGAGCAACCTCCTCCATTCCCTGATAGTTGCTCCTATCCTCACCTTCTGCAGTAAAGTGCCTTGATCGACTGACAGTTGCAGTTCCAATTATAAGTGGGTAATATGAACGAGACCACCGCAACAAACCATGTAATTTTCTCCCTTTCTATTTTTTAATAATGAAAGGAAATTCGGTTCAGTATTGTGTCTTTAGAGTGTATCTTATCTAACCTCGAGTCCCTGTTGTATATACTATGACAGTGACTCTAATTGAAGCTCAATGTTGTCGGGACTTCATAACAAACAGGTTGCGTAAGATCTCACCAACTCACTAACTCACTCTGTTAGTGGAAGTTTGCACTAGCAGCACTTAATCTTCCAAATTTTAAAACCTGTAGAGTGCGCGTAAAGCGCAACGCGACAAGTCTTTGGACGCGACGGTGCAGAAAAATGGGAAAGGGAGCTGGATATGCAATTTGTCCGTCACAGCATACTGCCTTCACTGCTAATAAGGCCCTACAGGGATAAACGCCATTTAAACCATCTTAAATAATAACAAGGAAACACAGCTGACTTCATTGCATTTCGACCATTTCGTACATTGGTCAGTAGGTCATTGCAAGAAAGATTATAGATACTGTCAGGAGAAAATGTCATCTTTGTTGGTCACATTAACTCAATGTTTACATGACAATGTCACACTTACGTCTCGAAACGCGATGGGAATCGTACTGCAATGAAACATAGTTCTTAATTAACTTATAATTATTTTTTTAGTCATTCATACTTCACTCTCTCAAATTTCTCAACACTACCACAGTGCTTTTTCGTCGAGCCTCGTATCAACCTTGTAAATGATTGGAAATGTGATGCAGAGCTACAACCGGTTTTGTGGCAACTTTGCTTTGGTTTCTTTCAAAATAATTATTACTGTTTTTACTATCACCTACTTTTCTTTCTCCGATCCAAACGTGAACTTGAACTGCACCAAGTATTTTGGTGTCCATTGGATTTGGAGCAAATCTAATTTTATGAGTACTATGAATAATAACATTAATCATTTCCTCTATAAACTTTGCGGTAGAACAGCAAATAGGCATTCTCACTACCAGCTGGCCAGTGGTGCTCCTTAGGTAATTTGAGTGTTCTCAGCCAAGTTAAACTTGTCTCCCAACCGCACATCAGCTGTATAGAGACAAGACCATGATGAAATATTGCCACTTGCAATTTGAAAAGATCTGAAGTTTCAAATGAATACAGTAATACACATCCCGTTGATAATCACTGCGGTACGGGGTATCATGTGACCGCACCGAAGTCAACATTCAATAAGTTTCTGATTCCAGAGTACTATTGCTACATGGTTAGGGGGAAGAATTTGCCCACAGTTTGTAACATTTTCTTTTTGAAATCACTCAAGAAACTCTGTCTTAAATTGTATGGGCTTGGGCGACTGTTGACGCTGGCTTGCGATCAGCCGGGGTATGGGCAGTTACCGCTGCCTTGCGTCATTCTTAAATTATACTACTTACAGGGGGGTTCAATGCAATTACACCCCTAAGCAAGATTTTGCAATGGCCATGGCTAGAGTATACTATAAGACCCACCCAAATATTCTCAACGACGCCATGTTCGGTTAGCGAAATTGATCGCGCGGTTAGAGGACAGTTTTGGCCCGTCATTCAAATAAGACGAGGCAACCTTCCCCTGCTATCAAATATGTTGATTAACTCATTGTGCTGTTTTAAATTCACAACTATGATTAATGTTGCACCGAAAAAATTACCAATAAATAAGAAACGACTGAAGAAACGCGATTGCTCACTCAATGTTTACATTCCTGATATGCTGATCGCCGCCATTTTTGGTTAGCCTCAGCTCTCTCATCAGAAGCATTGATCGGGAATACTCGGGTCTTATAGTATACTCTAGCCATTGCCCAATAGTTGACTTTTCTTTTCGAAATAACTCGGAAAAACTCTGTCTTAAATTGTATGGCTGCCCCGGGCTATCACCGCTTATAATCCGCATAGACCTGGGTAGCGACCGCTGCTCACTGAGCAAGATACAGCAATATCCTTGGCTTGGGACCACGGTCCTTGTTCTATAGTGTAAGGAACAACGTCTATAGTTGTGACGGAACAATCTGCCGCAGCTTATGATCAAAAGTGAGAATTGGCAACTTGGAGTCGAAAACAATGTCCGTCCACACCGAACATTTGTTGGATTGAGTAGTTTTGCGGGGTGAGAGAAGTAGTTACGCATCAGAGAGCACAGCTAAACTTAAAAAGAAAAATAAAGAGCCAAAACTTACTCGCATTGCATGTCTTCAATTTTGGTGCACTCACAACTAATAAAACAAGAATTTTACAAATAGCGGAGTCCAGCGACGAAAAAACTTTCTGCAGGCAAGGACTAATAAGCCTTTGTTCTAACCAAAGACAGATCATAGGGTTACAGTTCTTCACCGACAGATGATGATTCAAACAGGTAAGGATAAGTTTATCATGATCATGACGTTCTTACCAAGGAAAGCTCTTTGGAGCCAACATTTCTTGGACAACAAAGGCTTAGTTTTCAAAGAAGACTGAATGGACACCGTCTGTAATCTGGAGATCGGTGAGGCACTTTGCAGAGTTTCTAGAGAAAACTTCATAGAGTAAAATGAAATAACCTGCTCTTGCTAATCATCTAACCCTCGTTAACAGTGAGGATTCATTGGTGACTTCCAAAGACATTATAGAAAAAGACTGGCCCCTGCTATCTCTTTGCACGGGGAAAAGTGAAGCCGGTCTTGAGTCGGGCCGATGGGCAGGGCACTTCCCCGCGCGGGGGTATGAACCAAATTAACATTAGCTCTTATGGAGCTTCGCTCTTCAAACCTATTTTAGTCAATTATTCTTGCGAATAACCGTGTCGAGTCTCACATATGTTGTACATTATAGTATACCATACATTTAAACCGAAAATTTGGATCAATTTAAAACGTCCTTTCTTTAATAATCGCAGTTAACTATCGGTCGGTCATTGTTTACTTTAGCACCCATAACCTCTTTGCCGTACTTTCAATCGAAAATATCTGGCGGATAAATTGACCGAAACATTCGTTTAAATTCGTCAATCTCAACTTTGGCATAAGCTGCATATCATATTAGCGTACTTTTGAAAACTAACAGTAATTAACATTCTTTTGAAACAGTTTTATGTATCGGCTCCATAAGACGCAATGTTAATTTGGTTCATACCCCCGAGCGGGGAAACCCCAGCCTGCGACAGTAACCGGCTTCAAATCTCGCCGCTAGGGGCCAGTCTTCTTCTATAATGTCTTTGGTGACTTCTCTGGAAACTGATGAACGAAACCTTACATTTCCTAGCTTTCACACATTTAAGTGACGAAAGTGAAGCGGCGAAGAAGTTGATCGCGAATTGAAAGCTAATAAGAACTTTGAATCTTTATTACCACGTTAATAAAGTGAATTGAAATGATTTTATTTGGGGGTAAATAGTCGTGTTGATGAAACCACGAGTAAAGTGTAAACCTAACCTACAATCGTGATGCGATTATATCGATTGTATCGATCTGAAAGTTTTGGCTGGATCTCCACTTGAAATCTGATTTGAAGCTGTAACTTTCTTAATAAGCGATGGAATTTAGCCAACTTGGCAAAGGTTTCTTCCTTAGAGCATGAGAAATTCAACCGTACCAAGTTTTTTCCATTACGCGCTATGGTTACCGCTGCAGCCGTGACTAAAGTATGGTCCTAAAAAGGGCATTTTTTGGCACTCTTTCTTCAATATCTCCCTCCACACTTTATGGATTTACATTTTCTTGAAAAAGCACCGTACGTGAATAAAATACGATTCTAATGAGACCAAGTTTTTAACGATCCGTCTCACGGTTGCGGAGGAAATAAATAGGAATCATCGAGCACGCGCGAACTCCGGGTTTTTTCGATATTTCGTCAATCTGAAGCAGTTTTTTGGCCGTTACTCTCTCAGATCGACAATAAATAAAAATCGCTCTCGTCAGTCACAGCTCTGTGAAACGCTGAACCCAAAAATATAGCACACTTATGGGTTTTATTCTACGGTGTGTTCACATAATCGGTGGACATTTTCGAAAATCCACGAAAACGCTCTTTTGAGCTGTTTCGTGTATAATAAGCGGTAGGTGTATCCTCCCAGGTCCCACGGGTGTTTTCTTACTGGGCCTGTGCGGCTACCGCCGCTTATGATCAGACCACCCGCTTACTATGTATCGTTTTAGCTAAAACTACTTGCGAGATTGGAAAGTTTTGAAAAAAATTTTTTTTTATTACATAAAACCGACCCCAAAGAATTGATGGGCACATACATAATGCAACCCTCTAAAACCACGCCTTATTAAGGGTTTTTTGTTTTTTGTTTTTTTTTTTTGTTTTTTGTTTTTTTTTTGAAGTGGAGGTGAGTACCAAAACTCGTAACAAAGATATTCTATAAAGTAGATATGCTTTTAATTTGAAATTTGAAACTACGCTTGCGAAAAGTTAAGAACATTCCACTTACATCATAGATTTTGTTTTTTGTTTGTGTGTGTGCGTGTGTTTTTTTTTTAGATATAAAAACTACCCCTACTCAAATTAACGGTTCAGAATTTCAAACCGGCCCCAAATTTACGGCCAGATGAAATTGAGGGGTGTCAGGAGCCCGTCTCATAAAGTGCAAGAAAAATCTGACCACCTCTAAATTTCAATCGGCTTATTATTAACTTTTGATGAAAGAGTCGGCTCAATCTCAATTTGCACGAGTGCGGTTGGCGCCATTGTTTTTATTTTTCTTCAAGATCTTTTTAGTCATGTATTTGCTTATTTTTGATATTTTGTCTGACCTCCCCCCCCCTTCCCCATTCCCGCTGAGCCACCACATCTTTAAATGGCTGCCATTTTGACAAGGATGGTTTTGGTGACTTAGGCGTGGCGGGTTTTGTTTTGGCTCTCCCAATGACCTTTTGAACGACGTGTCACAAGCCATACCTTTACGTTTGAAAATTTTTAGGCAAGGCACTCATGAAGCCCCGAAATTTGAGATACTGGTGACTAAAAGTCCCTTAATAGAAATATTGTATAGGGAGTACCGACACGAGCTCAACGAGTGCTGATTGACTTTTTGTTTTTTTTTGTTTTTTTGTTTTTTTTTGTTTATTACAATACACAAATTAAAGTATTTGTATCACAATTTCAGACTATGTAGTCTTTAAAATTTTACATTTAGTTCAACTTATACTAACTAAAATATAAGTATTACACACATATACATCCATTTTAAGAGAGAGAGAGAGAGAGATTTCGTCATTCGCATATTACAGATAACAAATTTAAAGAACTGTGAATCAGAATTAAAAAAGAAAAAAAAAATAGAACAAGCAGCCAGCAGATTTTGTATCGCAGTCTAGCGATACAAAGATAACATGCAGTCAATCAGTGTAAGCTGCTTTGACTGCGTTGTTATTCTTGTAATACCGCTTTTCATTAAGTTTCATAGCATATAGGGTGTCAATTAAAAAAGGAGCTAGGCCAAATATCTCGAGAACGGCTCCGGATTTTGAAAAACACTGAAACACGTGTTCAAATGCTTGAGGGGGACATCTTTATAAGGGGTTTCCGATTTCGGGGCCATCTCCAGGGGGCCCGCAGGGCGGATACCACGTCCCTAAATTCAATACTTCAAACAGGACCCCCATATTTTATTCTTTAATCGAAAAGAGGGTAAAATTATCAGACTTTTGGTGCGAATCGAAGTTCAAAATCGGTTTTCGTTTTTGATACATCGAAGGTCAAAGTTCGATTTGGTCTAATTTTCAAAAAATCATTACTCCTCTTTGAAGAGTGGGAAATTTAAAAATCAAGGACACAAAATACTCTAATAAATAACCCCTTTTCAAAAAAAAATTTAATTATGACAAACATTTAGTCAAATTTGGTTTTGAAGCTCCCAAAACTTTTAGACGTTTTTGGCCCCCAAGGAGGGCCATCTGAAAAATTCCGAGGTACAACCCCTATTGATTGATACATAAATAGAAAAGGCGTAACAAACTGAGCATTTCGGTGCAAACCGGAGTTCGATATCGTTTTTCACAATCGAGATATCGCAATCTGTAAATTGACATTCGATATCTCAAATGTAAAAACGATATCCACCCCCGGTTTGCGCCGAAATGCTCATTTGTTACGTCTTTTCGATTGATGTACCCTCAATAGGGGTCGTACCTGGGAAATTTTTTCAGATGGCCCTCCTTGGGGCCCAAAAACGTCAAAAATTTTTTTTGAGCTTCAAAACCAAAATTTGACGAAATGTTTGTTGTAATTGTTTTTTTTTTCTAAAAAGGGCTTGCTTTTCAAAGTATTTTTGTGCCCTTGAGTTGTGAATTCCGACTCTTCAAAGGGGAGAAAGTACTGCTTCTTGAAAATGGGCCCAAATCGAACTTGGACCTTCGATATAATCGAAAACGAAAACGATGTCGACGTTTAACTTGTACCAAAAGTCTTAAAATTTTACCCTATTTTTGATTATTAAAAAAAAAAAAATTTGGGGGCCCCATTGAAGTATTGAATTTAGGGAGGTGGTAGCCTCCTTGGGGACCCCCCAGAGAGAGACCCCAAATCGGCGTCCCCCTAAAAAGATGTCCTGCTCAAAACAATTTAACACGTGTTTCAGCGTTTTTCGGAATCCGGAGCCGTTCTCGAGATATTCGGCCTGGCTCCTTTTTTAATTGACACCCTGTATACATGGTGATCCAGAGCACCTGTACCAGCCTTTTTTCTTGAGAATGGCTGATTGAAATTTTTTGAAACATGGAAGTCGCATAGGGAATCAACCCAAAATTTTTTCATTCATCATATTATCGATAGCTTCCAATACTTAGCCCTTTGGGGCATTTTTGAAAGGGGAGGCTCAATCACATCTATATCTCAATTTTTTTTTTCAAAAAAGCTCTTTTAAAGTTATGAGAAAAGCTGGTGTCCTTGAAGTTCAGGCAATTTCCTATATTTTTGCTCCCATGGACATTTCCCAAAAAAACCTCACTTTTTTGAGTTATGGCGGATTTTTGGAAAAAATTTGAATTGGCTTTTGTGGCCACCCTGTTGAGAATTCTTCAGATACATAACAGATTCTGATCAAATGGTTGGAACCATTTTGATTGATGTGCCACTAGTTTGGTACCTTAAAGTAAAAAAATTTAGGTGTATTTCGTTAAATTAAAATTTGGGCAGTCTATGTCTCAGACCATGGAATCGATCCGATTCTGCCATTGAAGTCCCAAAATTTTGATTTGAAAAAATACACCTTATTTTTTCTCCTCAAGGTAACATGTTGCACATCGATCAGAAGGTTTCGATATATTTTTTCAGAATCTGTCAAGATTTGTGAGAAATTCTCAACTGGATAAGCAAAAGGGTCGATTCAAAAATCTTCCAAGTCCCTATAGCTAAAAAAATCTGGGTGTTTTGGTAAATGTCTATGGGAGCAAAAATGTTGGCAATTGCCTCTGCTATGAGGATATGAACTTTTTTCGTACTTTCAGAAGATGCTTTTTTGCAAAAAACTTGATAAAAGTGTGTGAACTTCTCCTAATATGAACGAGGAGCTGATGAGGGCTTTTGAAAATATAAAAAATAAAAAATTTTTGTGTCCATTCCGTAACCGTTTTTTTTTTATTAAAAACATTTCGATCAGCCGTTCTCGAGAAAAATGCCGGGTGGTATGGTTCCTCTCATCTTGAACTCTAGGCCACTGTCTCTTATTTCGTCATTTGTGAGTGTCTATATTGAAAGTTCTCTTTCATTTGGTTTTTCTCTTAAAACTCTGTGCAGTGTGCTGGTTCCTCTTATCTATAGTTATCATCGCTGCATTATGTTCTGTATAATTTCAATGGGTATGCAGAGTTAGTGAGAGTGGTGGAGTGAGATTTATTTTCTACGTGAAACTTCTGAGAGCAAGTGCTTTTGTTCATTTTTTTTTTTAAATTTCTTTTAAATTTTCATGTCACAAATTATTTCACCAAAACTTTCAGCTAAACCTTAAGTGATTGCGGCCAAGATCTAAAATCTTTCCCCCAACCAGCTCCATTTTACTTCACCTGCCCCAAACACTTCTTCGTGAAAACTTGCTCGTAAAAACTTTTCTTTCAAATATCTTCCTATATTTATTTCCCTACACCCGGTGGACGTGTCGTTCTGATTCAATTGCAAGTCATGTGATATCAGAGCGACCAAGTCTTAAGTTTCCTCGATTAGGTGGCTTCAGAGCCCCTTCAAATAATTTGATACTTCTCCTGATCACATTGTCTATTTTCGTATAAAGCGCCTTAAATAATTTGATACTTCTCCTGGTAACAGATCTTCCGTATGAAGCTCCTTCAAAATATTTGATACTTCTCCTGAAAACACTTTCGTCTGAATAGCCGCATACAACCAAAAGACATGGTAGCTCTGATTCAACTTGCAAATCATCTGATATAAGAGCGACCAAGCCCTAGTAGCATCAACTCCTATTTTGTTCAAATAAAATGGCAATTTTTTTTTGAAATGTTATTGATATTTCAAAGAAATTTTACTTGAACAAATCTCAGATAAATCTTAGTTAGGTTGACATTTTCTTATATTTTATTTGAATAAATGGCAATTTTTTTTGAATAAATTGCAATTTCGTTTGAATAAAGTGCAGTTTTAATTAAATAAATTGCAATTTACTCCGTTAAATTAAAATTTTTATTTGAATAAAAAAGTAATTTTTTTTCAAACAAACTTGAACTGTACATAGAATTTCGTACTCTTCGTGAGGTGCTTTGCTTCATGAGAACTGTGACTGTTAGTGTAATTTGCCTTAACGTTTAACGTTCAGATCCCAGGTAATCTCGGATAAAACTTGAACTTGTCTTTAGGTTCCTCTATTTACCATTTTTCTGGTGTGAGTATAGTTGGTACAGAAGTGCATCAAAATCAGAGACTAGGAGAAAATAAATTCAACCACAAAATCTACACCTGAGGTCACACCTACCTGCGGTTCAAATTAATCTGCGCGTTGACTGGTTGTTGAGTTCCATCGTTGATTGTACTTTGAACTGACTTTAGCAAATTATAATAATGTATTTGAAATTAAAATTTGCAGGAAATCTGATTTCAAAGTTGAACTTCAGTCAGTTTGGACATGAAGAAGCAAATAAAAGGGTGACTGACTCATTCGTGGTTCTGAAGTTTGCACGGACCGAACGGAAGACTTTCATTTCATTGAGAAATTAAGAGTATTTTCAATAAAAGAGCGTTTATAGTTGAATTGAAAGACTAAAGTACCCACTTAGCAGAAAAAAAAACTACTGTCATCATTATGGCAATAATGGTGCAAGAAATCAATCACAACACTGACTTAGAATTACCAGTATTAGGTTTAAGGTTAGGTACTCCGTAGAACTCTGAAGTGACCAAAAAACAGTAATTCACAGACACCTTGTTATGAAAAAAAAACCCAAACCCAACTTTCTTTAAAAGTGAAGACAACACCACGTCGTGCGATGCACGAAACGGGGTACCAATTCATTATAATGTTATGTTCTTTTACCCAAAGGGTATAGGTGTGGACAAGAAGGCTGTAAAACGGTGCCATACAAAAATTTTTCTGTGAGGTTGATCGGAGAGCATCCATCTTGCTCCACTCATCTATTTTGCCCAAGTCAAATTTGATTCATCCTAGTCAATTGAGCCACTCGAGTGAATGTTAGCATGAGATTCGAGTGAAGTTCAGTCACAACTTCGTAACCACTTATTTATCGACTGCTTCCAAAAAAGAGAGGAAAGTTACTTTATCCTACTTAAGAATCTTAGGTGGATATACCGCTAAAGTAGTCGACAATTTTATCGCAACCGATTGGACCCAAGGATTCATGATTTACTCACAACATTTTAGAAAAGCTGATTTGATTGGTCCAGGTCAAAATTTGTTTCGACTTAGGTTACATCGAGTAGTATTAGACAAATCGAGTTGGCTTTCCCCGATTAGATCTAATGTGTCCAAATTAACACCATCATTTGTACTTGGCTTCTAGGGTTTTTCTCTTTAGACTTTGTAAGATTATTGACAAGATTATGACCATTTTCCCTCATGCCCAGAGCCAAAGCCTGGCATCATAAACTGTGCTGTTCAGTGTCGAACACACTTCTTGCACTTTTTCAGTGTAGCTTCAGATAGCTCCATAATGAAGCTTTTTTCATCCTCGCAAAACTATCCGTTTGCAAGTAAAACATGTCGAATCATCTTCAGCAGTTTCAATGAAAAAAAGTAGTCACTGTAACCATTCTATTAGAGGGGGACCATTTTAAGTATAGGGGTTTTGACAAACAATGGTGCCTGTTTCCAAACCGCATCAAAGCGCATTGATAAGCGCTTCATTAGAAACGAGTTGAAACTCTGCGCAAACCAAACCCCTCTCCCATGCCCTCTGATGCAGTTCAGAAGCGACAGACTGTCTTGTCGGACAGTTGTACTTAGGTAAATAAAACTTAAAAAAGGGTTTCCAAACTCCAACCAAACTCGTAGTAAAATTCACTTCACGAGTGGCTCAATCAACTTGGGCAAAAAAGATGAGTCGAGTGAAATGGATGCTCTCCGATCAACCTCAGCCCACTATTTCAGTCGACATCATTTATCATTGAATGAATGCATCACACAACTTGGTGTTGGTGTTGCCATTTAAATAGTTCTGCTCTCCATGACTGTCATGCAAGCATAGGTACAATTGGTCTGAAATGTAAAGGTCCACCCTTTGCTTTTTTTTTCATTTTGGTAAACTTTACCCTCTAGACCACGCTCATTGGTTAACGAAGTTAACTCCTTCAGATCACTCAACTTGAGGAGATAAAGATGAGTAAATCTGTCTCAGGAAGAGAGAGTTTGCTGAGAGAGGTCAAATTACAACATTTTTGAATAAATCACCACAAAAATACCACTTTCACTCGTCAAAATGCCAAGAAAGGCAATGAGTTACGGCATTACGAGGCAATAACACGCACTGTAGAATCTGGCAAATTAAAAGAAAGCTATGAAGAACTTGAGTGTTTCAATTAGTAGAAACTGAAATTAAGGCTTTGATTGACAGAAAACACGCACAGTTCATAAAGAAATTCAGATTTTAAAGTCTCTGATAGACTTCGAAAACACGCGAAAATACATTGCGGAGGGAACTTCGGTTTGTTTTCACAACACACATCTCTAACCTTAAAATCTCCGAGGCAAATTACGCATGTTTAAGCTACAGCTCTAAACTAAAGAGTGTTCAATCTCAAAAAAATTGCGTGAAAAGTCCATTGGTGGCATTGGAAAGTCATAAAATGCAATAGCACAAGAGGCGTTTAATGAAATCCAAGATGGCGGATAAATATCGAGCAATCTGTAAGCACGCACCGTGAACATCCAAGGATGGCCAACTTGACGACCTCACTACAGGTAGAGGTTATGTGTTTGTTTACGTTGTGATTGGTTGTGATCGATATTGCGAGGTTGGCTATCCTTGGATGTTCGTGGTGGATGCATACACATTGCTCGATATTTCTCCGCCATCTTGGATTTCATTAAACGCCTCTTGTGAGTTTGTTATTGCATTTTATGACTTTCTGATGCCACCGATGGACTTTTCATGCGATTTTACGCATTAGATTAATCTAGCTTAGTCGTTGCAGCAAAAGTTTGCAACAGACTTATTATGCCACTCATATGCGAAGAGTGTCGCACTTCGAAGCAGGGCAGGGGTCGTCAATCTGAACGCAAAGCGTCACCCTGAAGAAGAATGCTTTGTTGAATTCACTATAGATCTGTGTGAAAAGTTTGAAAAATGATTTTCTTTCACATTTTCTGTTTGAATTTGTACCCACATTTTATTTCATATTAATCACAAAGATGGCAAAACATAGGCTCCCAAAAGAATCATTTTTCTAAATTTTCGGGGAGGGGGGATGACGCTATAGTGCTTCGCCTTGGGTGCCTTTAACCCTTACTTTGAAAAAAAGCTAGGAGGGGAAATTTTTGATGTGAAAAAGTCCTTGTTTTTATTGCGTCGTTGCAGATTCTGCATTTAGGACACATTTTTCCCTTTTGATTTATTCGAGGCACGGTTACTCGCCCCGAAAAACCACCGAAAGAATAGTTTTTGGGGGGGTTGACAATTTTATTTTTAAAATTCCTAGGGTTCGACTTTATATCAGACATTGTAATATTTGTAATGTACCGGGTGTCCGGTAAGTCCCGGAACGGCTGCGCCATTTCTTTATTTACGCAGATAAACAAACCAAACTTTGGGAATGTTCCTAGATAAATAAAAACTACTTTTTGGGGGGGTCAAAATTTTGGTCGCCCCTCCCGGGGGGGCGGGGGCGCCCCTAACTTTTTTTTTTCAAATGGCAACCCCTATCTTGTGATACCTCATTCGAAAGAGGGTAAAAATTGAGCATTTTGGCGCAAACCTCATGTCGATATCTCTTTTAGTATTCGAGATATTGAACTTCAAAATCTATGGAAACCCATTTTTAAAAAATCATAACTCTTATTCAGAAAGTCGCTATTTAAAAAAATAGGGGTCTAAAGTACTCTACATAACAAGCTCTTTCCAGGGAAAAACACCTCTGCCCAAAAAAATTAACTTACAGTAATTGTTTTTTTTCCCGCCAACATTTTTTAAAAAATTTTGGCGGGAAAAAAAACAATAACTGTAAGTTAATTTTTTTGGGCAGAGGTGTTTTTCCCTGGAAAGAGCTTGTTATGTAGAGTAGTTTAGACCCCTAGTTTTTTAAATATCTACTTTCTGAATAAGAGTTATGATTTTTTTAAAATGGGTTTCCATAGATTTTGAAGTTCGATATCTCGAATACTAAAAGAGATATCGACATGCGGTTTGCGCCAAAATGCTCAGTTTTTTACCCTCTTTCGAATGAGGTATCACAAGATAGGGGTTGCCATTTGAAAAAAAAAAGTTAGGGGCGCCCCCGCCCCCCCCGGGAGGGACGACCAAAATTTTGACCCCCCCAAAAAGTAGTTTTTATTTATCTAGGAACATTCCCAAAGTTTGGTTTGTTTATCTGCGTAAATAAAGAAATGGCGCAGCCGTTCCGGGACTTACCGGACACCCTGTATATTTTGACTTATTTCAAATTGTATCACCAGTGTCACATTATAAGAAAACATAAAAAGGGGCTCAAACATTTTTCAAAAGACCACCAGCACTCATTATAATGCATTAAAAAAAAGAAATCATGGTTGGGGGAAAATTTGCCCCGGTATCCAATTCAACCCCTAATTCATTATTTTTACTAATAAGCTTCTGGCATTTGCTCTTTGAAAAATCCAATTAAAGTAAAAATTCTTATTTTTTTGAACATTTTGAAAAATATTTTTTTTTTCTTTTCTCGCCATTTCTTGTGGTGTTATAGCACTTGTAAAAAACGAGACAAAAATAGAAAAATGAGAATTTTCACCGAAAAACTGTATAATTATTTTTTTTTGCTATTTTTCCCATATATGTGACCACCTAGAGAATCGAAAAATCCAGTTTTGGTTGAAAAAAAAAAAAATCCCATGCAGTGAAGGGCTAGAGGTCAAAATAAGACTATTTTTTCCTATAAACATGTGTCCGAAAATGCCCCCCTTTTGAGCTACAGCTACAGACCCCCAGAGTTTTTTTTTTTTTATTATTATTTTTTTTTATAATTTCGACCACAATTCTGAACCAAATGTCATGAAAATTGGTGTCCCGAGGTAATTTTACGTGTAGAATCCATTAATTAATGACCTCGATAAATTCAGAAATTAGGTCTGAATGTACTTTTCAGGCACTCTCATACCTTCTACGCCACAAATTTTATGTTACGGATTGGAAATTTGAAAAATAAAAACTGAAATCAGATCAACTTTTAGAAAGATATTTGGCCCTCTTTATTTTAGTCAATACGACGCGCACTAAGCGAGATAATCGCTGCGCAAGGTGGAAAAGTCAGCGCTTTTACTATAGCGGGCGGTCCAAAGAAGCAGCGTGGAGTGCAGGCGGTTTGCATACTTCCTGCCGCTCTTCATGGTAAAAGCGCTAACTTTTCCACCTTTTGGAGCGATTATCTCGCTTAAAACGCGTCGCGTCGTATTGAAAAAAATAAAGAGGACCAAAATTCTTCATAACAGTTTGTCCCATCTGATTTCTGTAATTATTTGTCAAATTTTCAATCCGTAACACAACATTTGAGCCGTTAAAGGTACAAAATTGCCTGAAAAGTATAGTCCGACGTAATTTTTGAACTTATCGAGGACATTTTTGGATTCTACACTAAAAATTACCAAGCGGCACCAATTTTCATAATATTTGGTTCATAATGGTGGTCGCTTTTCCGAGGAAAAAAAAAAAAAAAAAAAAAAAAAAAATTTAAAACTTTGAGGGGCTGTAGCTCAAAGGGGGGCAATGGGGCATTTTCGGACACATGTCAATGGGGGAAAAAAGGTCTTATTTTGACCTCTAAAATACGCGGTTACAAAGACGACATATGTTTCTGATACACCCTGTACATTATTTATTGAATCAGCTAAGAATCAGTACTTTAAATTTCGTAAAATCCCACCATTTAATTTAAAGTAACTTTTTTCTTATTTATTAATTTACGAGCGTTTTTATCCGACGGTATGCAATCTTTACATATGTGATCTGCATATAACTTTGTATTATCTTTTCTATTAGTTTTTTCTCAATTAATTTTTGTTAATTTTTGTCAATTTTTTCTAGCTCATTTTATGTTTATGAACTTTTACATTAACTCTTGCTTTAACCCTGCGAGTTATACAGGGTGTTACGAAAAAAAGTTTCCACTGCGGTTTTTTCGAAAACGGCTGCGAATTTTGAAAAACGGCCAAACACGTGTCCAATAATATCGAGGGGGACCCATTTCGGGGGGGTTATTTTTTTCGGCGCCCGCCTGGGAGGGGCGGGGGAGGGGGTCACTTCCGTTTTTCTTATGGGAGCCCTATTTTTTTATTTCAGTATCTAAAAAAGCATAAAAAAAGAAATTTTTTGGCGCAAACCGAAGGTAGATATCGTTTTTAGTTTTCGATATATCGAAGGTCAAAGTTCGATATGGACCTATTTTCAAAAAATCATTACTCCACTTTTAGATACCAGAATTTAAAAAACTAGGGGTCTAAAATACTCCAAAAAGCAAGCCCATTTTAGAAAAAAATATGAATTTGACACGAATTTAGTCAAAAATAGGGTTTAGTGGCCCCGAAAATTGTCAACGTTTTTACCCCCCAGGGGGCCCATCAGACAAATTCCTCGAGACGACCCCTATCGAGTGATACATCGATCAAAAGGGCATACCAAACTGAGCATTTTGGCGCAAACCGGAGGTCGATATCGCTTTTCACATTCGAGAAAATTCGATATCGTGTCCAATGGACACGTGTTTGGCCGTTTTTCAAAATTCGCAGCCGTTTTCGAAAAAACCGCAGTGGAAACTTTTTTTCTTAACACCCTGTATACATGTATACTAGAGGCCGGTGGCCGCTTCGCGGCTTTATTGTCATCTATTTTTGTTTACAATAGTCATAATTTATTTTAATAACGTAAGTCAATCAATTTTTGGTTTATACGTATCTGAGCGTAAATTGAACGCAAAGCAATCTGATCTGCATAAGCCACAGAAGTAAATCAATTATTTACATCTCATTATTATAATACAAAACAACCCTGAAATAGGCATGAAATAATAACAGCTGCTTACATCGATGCAAAAGCGGGGGTAAAAAGTGGATATGTCCAATGACAAAAGGTCCAACTACAGGAACGTCCAATGTAAAAATGTCCAATCATAAAATGTCCATGAAATTTGGTCCATGAATAAAAATGTCCAGTGCCCACTAATGTCTTACGTAAGAAATACCCGCCTTTAAAAAAGTCCACGCCATCGGCTGGAATCTGGATTAGGTCCAATTTGAACTATTTCCGAACCATGCAATCAAGCAATAGCCGCTCATGGGAGGCAGTGGATTATGCAGTTTTTGGGATTTGTCGGGCATTTCTAGGCGTTTTTGGGTCTATCCGTTGATTTGATCTGTTGGGGGGGGGGGGGGGGCTTCTGATGAGGCTCCTAGTAATTTGAGCAAAAAAAAAAAAAAAAAAAAAAAAATCGACATTTTTTTAGCTCAACTTATTAGGGCCTCATCAGAAGGCCCCCCCCCCCCCCCCCAACCGAAAAACCTCAAAAACTGCATAAAACCCACTGCCTCCCATAAGCGCGTGACCATAAACTCCAACTTTGCGCCCTCTGGTATGAATCAAATCAAGCAAGTACAAACATTCATGAAAACTCATTGTTGAAGTCCAATATGTTTTTTGAAGAACTACCCCGGTAATCTTTGGAAGTAATAAGTTTCCAGAAAAATTTACAAACAGTTGCAAATTTTTCAACTTCTTTAAAAATGAAGCTGTCAATTGAAAATGCCAGTTCCTGATCGTTACTTCTACGCACAACCCACCCCAAACTAACTTTCCATTTCTATATGACTGGACTTTTTCACATACCGGACAACAAAGTTTTAGAAATTTTCTTCAGGTGGACATTTCTTACATAGAACATTATTGGGTATTGGACAAAGAGGTTGATCCAGCTCCCATAAGGAGTGGGCCCCTCGAGTTTTCAAACCAAACCTTTCTAGATCGATAGAGCTACCTCTGGGGGTTCTGAAAAGGCCCAGTTTTTTAATTTTGACCCCATAGAGACGGGGGGGGGGGGGGTCAAAGGTGAAACCTTTAAACCGTTATAACTCCCTCAAAAATTAAGGTATCAAAACGAACTTGACGCCAAAAGATAGAACATACAAAGAGCTTTCTAAACATGTATAGGTTTTTAAAATTCCAACAATTTTAAGTCCCATTTTTGGCGATTTTTCGAATTTTCAAAATAAAAAATTTTGATTTTTCGATTTTTTAAGGGAGGCGGATCCTGGCTAGGAAAACAAAAAACTGTCAGAAAAGTAGCGGAAGTAATGACCTTTTTAACAGCGCAAACCGCAATGTGAGGAAATGTTTCGTTTCAGAGATATAAGGCCGCAAAGTTGACGCGTCGAGATTTTTAGCGCTTTTCGAGGCGCGCGCGATGCCTGCCCGACGGAAATTCACGCACAGGGAAACTGTATGACTTGAATAAATGGGAGGGGAACATTGAAAGACGCTTCTTATCTCATACATTCATTAGATTTAGGGTTTATACTTCCATTTCATTAACCCCCCCCCCCTTCCCCTCAAAAAAGAAATGAGCCGCGGGGCTAAAACTGACGACGGCGCAATCACACTAATAATCAGAAATTAACGAGACCCAAAAAAAAACAAACAAAACAAACAAAAACAAAAAAAGGAGACTCACCTATGTGGCAATGTATAAAAAAATAAATAAATAAATAAATTGCTAAAACTGACGACGGCGCAATCACACTAATAATCAGAAATTAACGAGACCCAAAAAAAAAAAAACAAAAAACAAAAAAAAAGGAGACTCACCAATGTGGCAATGTATAAAAAAATAAATAAATAAATAAATAAATAAATAAATAAATAGATAAATAAACATAGATGCAAGTTTACGTCTATCACATGCATCTTATCTTTTCCTGTATCAGAATTACGGACAGTCATCGGTAGATACCTGTAGAAGCAGCTTTCCTTCAGGTTAACAGATAATACGTGAGATATATACCTACATCCAACGAATGACCCCCTAAAAACGAGTGTTGCCAAATGAACAAGAGTAGTGCAGTAAATGAAACAAACATTTAAACACTCAAACATATGATGTTTAACGAGCAAACATAGGATATAAGTATGTTAAGCTATAGTTATGAATACTGTAAAAAAAATGGGTTCAATTATTAACCCTGCGCCGATTTATTTATTTATTTATTTATCTATTTATTTATTTATTTATTTATTTTTTTATACATTGCCACATTGGTGAGTCTCCTTTTTTTTGTTTTTTTTTTGTTTTCTTTGTTTTTTTTTGGGGGGGTTTCGTTAATTTCTGATTATTAGTGTGATTGCGCCGTCGTCAGTTTTAGCCCCGCGGCTCATTTCTTTTTTGAGGGGAAGGGGGGGGTTAATGAAATGGAAGTATAAACCCTAAATCTAATGAATGTATGAGATAAGAAGCGTCTTCCAATGTTCCCCTCCCATTTATTCAAGTCATACAGTTTCCCTGTGCGTGAATTTCCGTCGGGCAGGCATTGCGCGCGCCTCGAAAAGCGCTAAAAATCTCGACGCGTCAACTTTGCGGCCTTATATCTCTGAAACGAAACATTTCCTCACATTGCGGTTTGCGCTGTTAAAAAGGTCATTACTTCCGCTACTTTTCTGACAGTTTTTTGTTTTCCTAGCCAGGATCCGCCTCCCTTAAAAAATCGAAAAATCAAAATTTTTTATTTTGAAAATTCGAAAAATCGCCAAAAATGGGACTTAAAATTGTTGGAATTTTAAAAACCTATACATGTTTAGAAAGCTCTTTGTATGTTCTATCTTTTGGCGTCAAGTTCGTTTTGATACCTTAATTTTTGAGGGAGTTATAACGGTTTAAAGGTTTCACCTTTGACCCCCCGCCCCCCCGTCTCTATGGGGTCAAAATTAAAAAACTGGGCCTTTTCAGAACCCCCAGAGGTAGCTCTATCGATCTAGAAAGGTTTGGTTTGAAAACTCGAGGGGCCCACTCCTTATGGGAGCTGGATCAACCTCTTTGCTCATGGACCAAATTTCATGGACATTTTACGATTGGATATTTTCACATTGGACGTTCCTGCAGTTGGACATTTTTCATTGGACATTTTCACTTACAACCAAAACGGGTGTATAGTAAAAGCATATTTCACCATCGCACACTGGCGCAACCGCAGGATATCTTCCATCTCTCTCATTTCCCATTTGAATGTATGAGTAGGAAAAGGACAGAAGGAGGGGGTTTTATCCCCTTGTCCATCCTTGTCTAACATATGTTTCTTAATGGAGAAAAGAGAGAGATGAAGAAACTCTCGGTGCGCTACTGCCATCGCAGGTTCCGTTACTAATCCGTGGTCCGAAACTTTTCGAGCAACAACGCACACCAATAATTTACGACCAATCGATGCATTGCGGCAATTGTTATGTTTTTTTGTTATAATTTATTTTAATGATGTAAGTAAATAATGTTTGTTTTTTGTTTTTGTTTTTTTTTTAATGTACTTATCTGAACGGAAATCCAACGCAATGCAATTTAAATTGCTTTAGACGATGAAAAAATAAATTATTTACCTACATCTAATTATTACTATATAGCAACACGGAAATAGAAATGAAACTATACATGCACACGTGTAAAGATGTAAAAAATTGTGCGCGTAGTGACGTCACAACGTGGAATTCCTATTGAAAACACTGAATTCTCATTTCCGAAACAATGGGACTTAATTAGAAACCAAAGGCATATTTGTTCTCAGTTCATCAAACACTTTCATTTTCTTTATAAAAAACGCAACAGTTCAGTTCAGACCATTGCAAGAGCCGCCACAGCCCAAGTTATCGGACTAACGTGCGGTAGCAAGTAAGGTCTGGAAAGACCACAAACGGGTTTTCATCGTAGAGGCCTATTTAAGTTATACTTTTTTTTTTAACTTTTTTTGTCTAAACTTTATAAGATTACAATTAATCCTATATTGCATGTTCGGAGACCAGTTTTCAACATATATCATTACCTTTTTGATTTTTATGGCTATGTATTTTCCGAAAAATTACGATTCCAAAAAAAGAAAGAAAAAAAAAATCCAACAAATAGGTATGATCGACTTTTGGGTTTTTTCTGTTTTTCTGTTATTTGCCCTTGAAGTATGAAGAATTGAACCACTATATATGATCCTGAAGTGACACGAACTTCCCTGAAAAGCACTTACTGAGCCGGTTCCGGTTTCTATCCGTAACCTAAAAGTTTAATTAGCCTAGAAAAAACCTGAATAAAGCACAAAACGCCCAATTACATCTACAATTAATTGTCATCTAAAAAACGTGAAAATTGGCATGAATCTTGGCTATGTCAGCATCTGCAATGTTATGAAGTCCCAAATATAGTCACTAAAATGTTTGAGTTTTACGCAAAAAAAAAAAACAAAACAAAACAAAAACAAAACAAAAAACAAACTGGCCTGGGCTCGTGTCAGTTGGAAACCACCGCGACCGCAAGGGACACAAGGGTTTATGGGGTCTTTTAATATATTTGCCTCGTAACCAATGATGGCATAGATTTCTTTGTGACGCAAGCAGGTTCATCTCTCTGTACATTTATCCACCAGATTCGAAGCACACACCCTTATTAATCTGCCGCACGCAAAAGTAGATCCAGCAATCCGGCGACAATGCATTCTTCCCTTTTGAATGTATGGGAAATGGTCGATTAGTAAAAGGGCTGTGGCCCTGTCAAGAGTCGATTGTTTCTCATGCGTTTAAATGGGAGTATTGCATGGATGCCACATTGCTGGATCCGCCGTTGGCTTTGGAGGTCGTTCCAGAAGTGTAGGCGCACTTAGACCGATAATCTTTCGAATTTCCCAACCTTATAATCCTCGTATATCACGCAATAAAAATTGGGGGGGGGGGAAATGCATTTTTCAGGGTTGTTTCAGTATTATAATAATAAAGATGTAAATATCGTATATGTAAATTCGTTGGCTTATGCAAAAAGCTCGTGTATAAATGTGAATGAACTATGTCATTGGGTTTTCATTGAGAAAAAAATGCGTTAGAATTAAAAGGTTTCAATCGCATGCTAGTTTTGTTTAGGTATGCAGGAACGCACATTGATAGTTCGCCAAAGATTATTGGATACCGGCTACACTTCTACAACGAACTCTACCAGCTGCAGAACACGATAAGTTTAACTTTTACCACGGTATAAATGTCGTTGACGCGACAAAGAGCTATCGCAAAAAACGGCGCATAATGATTACGGTGTTTGACGGTAGAACTGTTGCGTGCTTACGAAGATCCTGTTGTGTCGTCTCGACGCCCTACCCTCTCCAATTAAAATCAGAGAAGATAAAAAACAAAACAAAAATTAATTCTAACCTGATCCAATTAAGAAATAAGTTCAGAGAAAAAATTACTCGAGAGTAACGGAAAAAAACGAGCTGTGAATTTGTTGACAATGCGTCAAGGATGAAGAGCGAGAAAGGTGACTTTTGTGCCCAAACAGAGGATCGGATTATACAGAAAGATTTTTCCGGGCATACGAAGTTATTGTTTCCTTCTTTGGTCATTGTTGCCTAATGTATGGCTTCAGGCTTTATAATGTATATTTCCCATAAGAACCAGCATTAAAAACAATTACAAAATAAAGGGCCAAAAACACAGTGCAAGTAACAGATTTAATTGGGAACCAGGCCAACACGAGCAAAAACCTCCGAGGCGTTTCGGTGCGTTCACGGCACCATTTTCAATGTGAAAAAATAATACATAAAAATAAAAATAATACTCAGAAGGTACTCCACTCAAGTTGTGGCCCGGAGCGATAGGGGAATCCGGACACAAAATGTTCCGAAGAACTTTGAGACGAAAGTGGAAACTGGGAAGGAAAATGGTATTAAATTAAAAGAGTGGTTGTTGGATTTAAACGAACTATGGCGAGATCTCTACGACTCCGACCCGCGATTAAACAAATTCAACACAATTGGCCTGGGACACTAAGGCCCCAGCGGCCCCAGCGGCCCCAGCCCTTTTTCTAAAGTTACTCACATTTTAAGTGACTCCTCACGACAAATACTTGTTGAAGACTGAATAGGCCTGGCTTTCCACCGTGCAGCAGCAAGGGTGCCACCCACAACCAGTATGTACCAGTGCGGGTGGCATCACTGATTCCGCACCGGAGTTCCTCCCTCCTGATTGGACTATAGTGAAAGGAGGGAAAGAAGGGCAGATTTAAATATAGAAACTAGAGTAAGATGGAGAATGAGTTATGGTTGATCGCTGAAATGGTCAACTGGGTTACAAAGTTGGAAGAGGGACTGATTACGAAACACTGAGACACCGGTTACGTATGAAACAAACAAAACAGACCAGACAAACACAGACATAGCCTCAATCAGTTGTTAATGTTTGGAAAAATTGGAAGTATGCAATGCAACTCTCAACTTTTCCACGTTTGCTAGGTAGTTGCATATGAGGTATCTGTTATTTAGAATGTGAATAATTTCTAACACAACTCCGAGTGAGCCGGCTGACGCGAAGTTGCTAACTTATAAGCTCCTGAGGGAAGTAAACTTCGCACGAAGCTCCAAGTAAGTTAATGTATCTACCTCTCCTAATCTACATTGTTTGAGTATGAATAATATCTGGACGACAAAGGAATTATTGGATTCAAAAAACTTAAATGTCTTCTTTCAAGTTCGTTTTTTGTCATTGTCAATTTGTTTCCAAATCGATTTTAATTCGGAATTAGAGAATTTGTTTGCTGCCTACGGTTTCAGATCTGCAGAAGAGAGAACAGCGTTTTCTCCTTTTTCCGCCAAGAATTTGTCCATGTCTACTGCCACCACGGACGGCTTGAGCGGCTTGTAATTTTCTCCGAACCGCTTCCTCGGTGGATTTACTCGTTTATCCGTTTTTGGAGGATTTCCTAGTACATCCGTCTCTGGAGGACTTCCTGGTCTATCCATCCTTGGAGGACTCCTTGGTTTATCCGCCCCTTGAGGACTGAGAGACCCACCATTGGCTATAATAAACCCTATCTTTCCGTCAAATGTTGTTGACAAGACCTGTACATCCGCATCGTAAGGTATCGTTGGGATCCTGTCCTTTGGTGCAGGAGGGGATTCCGGCCAAAATCTTTCTTTTCGAGGTGGTGACTTGTAAGGTCACTCCTCGTCTGGTGACAAATCTTTGGATCCTGATCTTCCATGGTTCGGGTACCGTGAAGGAGAAGATCTGAAATAAGGATCTGTAGTTTCTTTCAGGATATGTCGTTTTTTTCGTCGTGAGACCAGCCTTCAAAGCTAGGTGCAGCTCAAAGCTCTCCGTTTTTGTTTCCTCCACCGGCTTCGTCCAAGGAAGGCTCTTGAAATCCGATCCTACTATGGGGAGCTCCTGTTCATTTACCCTTCGCTTGAACGACATGTTCTTCTTCATCCAAGTCTGTGTCCTTTTCAACTGTGTTTTTGGCACGCAAGAAGACCATTTAATACTTTTTAGTTTGTTCAGTCCTCGAGTCGGCGTTTTGATGCTTTTGCTCCTAAATCTGAAGCTCGGCAACCTTTGCTTTGCCCAACCCGACAAACCTCCCTTCTTGGCTCCCGGCTTACTCCCCCGCCTCTATATTCACCAGTTTTTGTTCTGTGATTTTCGAGTCAACTGAATTTTGTTCTTCATATACCGTCTCCAGTGAGACGCCTCTTTCAGAATCACCATTGTCGCTGATTACCTTTCCCTGTTTCAAAAATTAAGCAAATAAGTAAATGGTATGGAAAACTTGCTTGTTCTCCTGCACCGATAGATTTTCATAAAATCACATGTCTCCATATTGTGCGTATGTGATAAGACCATCTGCTGTTAGAGGGAGGGTAGTTTAAGAAACAAGCTTGATTCATCACTTGTTTGGTTTTTAGGATGATAAAACTCACCTTATTTTTTTACTTGATCTCTTGGTTACTTTTCGATTGACGAAAAGAATGTGAGACGACTCTTGAAGATATCTACCCGCCATATTACTCATCTCAAAGAATTTAAGTATTGCAGGTGGTTAGGCCAGGCTTCAGCCCAAATGTAAGGCACTGAAAAAAGTTTAGGTGCAACCGTAGCAGCCTTTTAAAATAGCTTTGCAAAGCAAAAGTATTGATCTACCAGAGAAAATTGCAGTTGTACCGAAGCACTAATTTGGCAGAGTAACAGCCATTCCTCTTGCTTATGCTCTCCCGAAATAGTGCTTCAGTACAGCCTTACCTTGCTCCGATAGAGCTAGACATTTTGCTTTGAGAAGCTATTTTAAAAACCTGCTATGGTTGTACCTTAAACATTTTCCCGTTGAAGTCGTCTGCCATTATTTGCGTCCCCGACGGTACTTGCAGTGAAAGTCTCTACTTACAATTAGTACTATCAACAATTTTAAGATTGTCGCGAGATTTTTTCGAGCTAAGTTGCGCTTTCAATGTGTTGGTTCGGCCACTCTTCGTACTCCTCACTCGACGCAGGAGAGGGGCTAGTGCGGGCGGAACGGGCGGAGTGGAGTGGGAGAGCCGTCGCATATCAGTCCCACACTCACACTCACACGCACAACTGTGCCATATAGAGTTTGAAAATTTCATGAAATTTAAAAATGTGAAATATTTCATGAAATATTTCATGAAATATTTCATCTTTTTGAAAAGTTGTGAAATATTGAAGCCAAGCGATATAGATGAATGAAAACAGGGCTAATATGTTTTCCATACATAAAACAAAGCATGAAAAATCAAGTTTTAACCACTGTAACGTTTAAGGCTCTTAAAATTACCAATAGACATGAAGTTTTGAGGTGAAATTTT
This sequence comes from Trialeurodes vaporariorum, assembly GCA_011764245.1. Classification (NCBI taxonomy): domain Eukaryota; kingdom Metazoa; phylum Arthropoda; class Insecta; order Hemiptera; family Aleyrodidae; genus Trialeurodes; species Trialeurodes vaporariorum. Next base: position 44,948,989 of record VMOF01000369.1, on the reverse strand, counting down.
ATCCCTTCCACCCTAAAACGGCAAGTTCAGCAAGAGCTGTTATCTGTTCAATTAATGTCTCGGAGATGCTAATCGAGGTTTAAAAAAAAAAAAAAAATAATCAAAATAAATTAAATCCCTTCACTAGTTAATCAATAAGAATGCCCAGATATTTTCTGAAACTGGTCATTTTCTAAAATTCCAGACAAAAGTATTGGTTTATACATAAATGTAGGATGGCAAGCTCATTCATTTTAAGTATAATAATAATTAAATAAAAATAATACATATCTAGCTGTACCTCGGATTAAAAAGGTTGCAACATTCTGAGTCCATATCACGTCCAGTGCGGAACGTTCCGCGGTCATATCTAAAGCGAGTACGGAGGTGAAGAGCTGTGTCAAAGAGTTCCAACTCCGCAAGCATGCATGTTGCATGTAAAAGTGAACTTTTTTTTTCTCTACTCCCTAAACACGGGAAAGTTGACTAGAAGTTGAAACCCAGGCTCTTAGTTGCGGACACATAAAAACAATCAAATAGACACATGATGGGCAAGAGATAGTTGTAATGAAAATGGTTAAAGTGAGAAACAAAAGGAACTTTATTCAAAACAATCAAGTATTGTTAATTTTTTGAGACAAATTTTTAGAGGGTAAAAAGTATGAATAACTGTAGGCACAGCATCGTTTAAACATAAAAATTAAATAGTATGACAATTTTTTAAGAACAAATCGGTCTTGCCGTAAGTGCTTGTAAATTATTGTATTAAAAAGAGTACTGAATAAGTTCTTGAAATGAGGTAGCATCGCATAGCAGAAAAATTAAATCTGACAAAAATTTGAGAGATCTAAATTCATTTAAAGAAATTAAATATATTCAGTCTAATTTTGTTATAATTGAGCTGAAGGTAAGGAGAAAGAAGGGAAAGCTAAACAATATAAATTACTAATGAGAAAAGTTACACTTTGAGAAGGCACTTCCATTGAAGAAAGGAAAAGGTACGAAAACAAATGCTCTTCGAGCAACAAAAAATAATGGAACAAAGTAACAAAGAACAAACAAAAATTGAAAAACTTAAAGAAATCTCAAAGCTAAACAATATAAATTACTAATGAGAAAAAGTACACTTTGAGAAGGCACTTCCATTGAAGAAAGAAAAAGGTACGAAAACAAATGCTCTTAGAGCAGCAAAAAATAATGGAAAGAAATCTCGTATGTATAAAAAATTGAAAAAATAGGTGAAATAAAACTAGATTGAGGAGGGAAAAAACTAGGAACACCAGAGAAAATAATTAGGAAATGAAAATAAAAAGTAGACTAATGCTTAGTGTTACCTTATCAGATAGAGAACTGCACTTTAGACAGGTATTCCTGTTTAAATTTTAGAAGTAAGAATTAAAGTAGGCAAAGGTACTTTTGCAACATAGAGAATCAATTGACTTTGACAAAACCTACAACTATTACAACAATTGAAGTAAAAAAAAGAGATCAAATTAGACTAATTAAAATTTGAACAAGCTCAAAAATTACGAGTAAAATTTGGAGAGTTCGTGACTACTGAGCAAAAGTTTACAAATAAATTATAGAATCAGTCTTTGGTACAAGAAAGCGGTTCGAATAATCGAAGTACCATACAAAATGGAACAGCACGACATGGAGAAAAAATCTTGGGTAGATTTTCCTTGTGAGCTGAACTCTTCAGTTAGCATGACCAAACCTCAGTTCTTGTTACTGAAATTCGGTTATGCTGTTTGAAAATTTCCGCTCTTATGGAACATCTACCCAAGTTATTTCTCCCCATGTAAAATAGGAAAAAAAACTGAAATCTAAAGTGACTTTATGTGGACTACAAAAGAAAAAACGAGAAAATGAGACATAAAATACTTCTCAGCAGCCAAAATCTTCAGAATTCATATTTTCATCTGCGTTGAGATCATCTATTTCAAATAAATCGTCGACTCCCAGATCTTCGTAGAGTTCATCAATTTGGTCGTCGGTATCGAAAAAATTTTCATCAGCTGGAAGTTCGACTGTATTCTTCTCAACTTTATCAGTGGTTGCCGTAGTGGAAGAATTAGGGACAGCTGCACTCGTCGTAGGAGTCGATAAATCAGGAGGTGTACTTGCGAGGGCTGCTGAGGGAGCGGCTTTGGTACGTTTCTTTTGCGTTTCATTAGAGGAAGTTTTCTTTTCCTCCCCATAACGAAGATTCTCGTGGATAAACATCAACTTGTCTACTTTGTCCGATGTCAAACGGTTCCTTTTTTTAGTGTGGATGTTGCCTTGAGAACTAAATGAGCGTTCTACACTCGCAGAAGTTCTGGCATTGATAAAAGGATTTTAGCTATTCTCTGCAGTTCTAATCCACTGCCAAACGCTTCCCACCAGAGAAGAGGATCCACAGTTTTGCTCTGACGCCATAGAAATGTCTGACTGAAAATATCCCCTGATTTTGTCAAATAATGAATGACTTCCAAATTAACTTCATCAACATTGAACTTCAACTGTTTTGCTAGGGTTTCAATATAATTTAGGGCATCGTTCTTTTCACTGGCACTTAAAATATCGGATCCCCAAAGATTTGGATCAAGCAAGGTGGCAGCATAATGCACATTCTTTAGAAGAAAATTTTTGCGAGAGGTTAAGAGATCTAAAATCTGTTGACGGTGAGGAGTGAGCGATTCGTCTTGTTGAAGCACTTGACCAAAATGAATCTCTAGGTCTTTAAAACACTTACAAACAATACTCAAAGTAGGTGTGTCACTTTCAACTTTTTTAAGCCATGCGTAGACGGGTAGTAACAAGTTAAGAAATGTCTGAATCTTTGACCAAAATTCGTTCGATAAAATTAAACTTTTAACTCGAACATTAATCAGTCTTTGCACTCTCTGATCGATAGCAAATAATTCTAGAGCCTCTCGATTTTTTAGGAGAGAGTCAAAACACATAATATTCGATCCGAACCTTGTCTTGACAGGAATCTTTAGTGTGACGACTTGTTTCTTTTCTTTTTGCTTTTCTAGCAGGACGGCACTCTGAATGTGCGACTTATGTATGATCAGAATATCAGTGCATTCTTTGAGAGTTGATTTAAAGAAATCAATTTTAAATATGTCTTCAATGAGCAAATTTACTACATGTAAGGCACAACCATAGGAACTAACTTGAGGATTGTTTTTAGATACTATCTCCCACGAAGACTGCATATTACGCGCATTATCAGTAGTGTAAGAGAAAAATTTAGCTTTACCAACTTTCTCCATGACTTTCTCTGCTTCCTCTGCCATGTACGCACCGGTGTGGGACTCGGCTCCAGTTTCCATGGACTTGATGAAGACAGGAGCTGGGGTCGTGACTGTAAAGTTAAGCAAACTTTCATTCCTAAGATTAGTCCACCCATCAACACTTAGGCCGAGACTATGAGCACCTTTCAATTTTTCATTTACACTTTGTTCAACCCTCTGATATTCTTCATTCAGCAGCGGTTTTGATAGTTGGTATCCAGTTGGTACCTTGAAAGAAGGCCGAAGTTTCTGGAAGAAATTTAACCAGTGATGATTCTCGAAGATATGAAGAGGCAGATTAGTCGCGTAAACGGCTCTGGCGATAAGGGAGTTCAAAGATTCCTGAAACAGGAGGAACAATAAACCTATTAACGGGAGGAAAAACCTACTACATTTTCTTGAATTCAAAACTTCAAACAATAAAAAAAGATTATTAGATTAGGAAAATTTCAGCCTATGTTCCATTCAGGGTGAAAAATTTAAGTTAGCGTGTTGTATTAACTTTTTTACAAAATGTAGATATCCTCAAAAAAAAAATGGCGATCTAAAGTAAGTTGTGTTACAGTAGAACATTTTGCAGGTCTCATCGGTTCGCTACCCCTAATCATTGCGGATGTGGCGGGAACCAATCAGCGCTCACTCACGGCAATCTGCTGCAAACCAAATTGTGCATCTGACTCCAGCTATTCGGTTGCAAAATACTGTTATCATACTCGACTATGTGGCGTGATAAATACTTAATGAGTGTTTTATCGGTCTGATTGTTGAAACATCCTTGTCTGGACCCAGACACGAGTTCAGCGACTCAAAATTAGTAAGGAATAAGGATAGACTGTTTTGAACATAACTAGTGCAATATTCAGAGGAGCTGTTGAAGTAAATAATTACCCATTATGTTCACAATAGTAATATTTTAAGTAAAAAGGGTTTTCTCTCTCTAAAAAGAGAGCTGTAAGCATTCAAAGAAATAATGAAAAAAAAAATATGCAACTTGTGAGCTGTCGGAACAGCAAATCAACTTCCCAGCATTTTCAACTTAGTTTATCGCCTCAACATACAGAAAGTGTGTGAAAGAGCGGTTTAAAATTTTTATAGCTATAGGATTAACAATATCCTAACAATGATAAAAAGTAAACTATACCTGATCAGCTTCCGTTAAACGATCCATGAATGGAAGCAGGTGCAGTTGGGTTTTATCTATGGCAGAGACAGGACTTGATTTTGAAACAGGGGACCGAGCTGCATCTGGCATGGTGATGTCATAGCCTACTTCTGATGTGCTCTCCGAGGACTCACAATCAGTGTTGAACTCAGGCTCCTCTTGCGAGACAGAAACATCATTCGTTTTCTTTTTAAACATTCTTTTAACAAGAGAGGGCACGCTTATGCATTGGATGAGGTGGCCCCGCATTCTCGTGACATTCAATGTGTTGCTCCATACTTTACAATGAGAACACTGGATTTTCGGTTTCCAATCGATGACAATGCTTTTAAAGTGGTTCCGCACATTGGACTTTCGTTTCATATTAACTTAAATCATGGACAAAATTAAACAAAAAAATAAAAGAATATTGCACTATCACTGAACACAACACAACACAACTGTAAGGGCACTCAGCCACTCACATACTCACATGTTTATATGAAGAAGTTAGGTTATATGTGGTTCGCGCAAGCAGGTATCCCCCTACAAGAAATTAAAAATTCCTCCTGATAGAAATAGGGTGTATTTTTAAAGGTAAAAAGTAGTTTTACGTCCTAATTTACGAGTTTAATAATATTCATTCATTTTTACAGCGATTTAAAACAAAATAATCTAAAATTTCAAAAAAATGAAATATTTCAAGGGTGATGAAATATTTCATTGAAATATTTCAATTTCATAAATTTTCAATTTGAAATTTTCAATTTCAGAAATTTTCAATTTGAAATTTTCAGGCTTTCAAACTCTAGTGGCATAGCAGTGCAGTCGTCGCGTCGCGTCGGCTTTCACTCATTTTCGGCAAGGCACTTGTTATCTTCGCGTAGGCTTTCCTGCTTCTGAGTCCTCGTAATCGTACGAGGTATTGAAGATTTGCGTCGGCCTTGACCGATTGAATAGACCCTTACATTTTTGCATCATGTTTAATTCCATCTCACCTGCTCGCACTGATTGTGAGTTTCAAATCTGACGCGGCGCGGCGCTTGCGGCCAGTTTCCCCCCTGCGAGAGAGAGAGAGAGAGAGAGAGAGAGAGAGAGAGAGAGAGAGAGAGAGAGAGAGAGAGAGAGAGAGAGAGAGAGAGAGGGGGTGGAGTGGCGGGAGGGAGAGTGGGAGAGAGAGAAAAGGAGAGAGGGAGAAAAGGAGAGAGGGAGAGTGGGAGAGAGAGAAAAGGAGAGGGAGAGAGTGGGAGAAAGAGAAAAGGAGAGAGAGAGAGAGAGAGAGGGGGGTGGAGTGGTGGGAGGGAGAGTGGGAGAGAGAGAAAAGGAGAGAGAGAGAGGGAGAGAGAGAGAGAGAGACAGAGAAAGAGAGAGAGGGGTGGTGTGAGAGAGGCCTTCGGATATCAGCTTCTTTGGGAGAAAAATCAGAGCGTGAAGTTTTCCGACTTGGCTGAGCAGTAACTATGAGCTTTCGGGCGAAAAGTTTTTGGTGAAATAATTAGGACATGGAAAAAAAAGGTGTGATCGTAATGGGACAAACAAGTTTTTTGGACCAAATATCTTTCCGCGGAAAGAAAAGAAGAGGACTAAAATTCTAACTGGACTGATTCAAATTGGACCGAAAGTCAAGGACAAATTGTCAGTGCACCAAAATTAATATTAATAAAAAAAATTGGAAATAAAGTCTTTAGACTGAGTGCTCAAAGGATGGAAAAAGCGTATGTGCTATTGAACATACACGCGGAATAAATAAAATAACAATCATTATCCCATAAAACATGAAACCCCGGCCAAAACACATCCGTAAAATTGGTTACTTTCGTCCGTTGAAGCGAATTTTCGGAACCGTTTCTTTTATCGCATCTGCGCCCAAATGCCCATATATTTGCAAAAAAAAAAAAAAAAAAAAAAAAAAAAAAAAAAAAAAAAAAAAAATTAGAGCGGTTGGATAAAAAAAGGGGGGGGGGGCGAAAAGCCGATGAGAAGAAATCAAGCCACCCTTTCATTGATATAGATCTATACTACGGAATTTAATAAAATTTATAACAAGCAGGTACGAAGTTTAGACTCCATCAAAATCACTCAAAAAGTACACACCATATTACTTCTTTTTTTGCCTGTATCTTTGGGGAGATTTGTCAGCTTTTTGCCACAGTGTGCTTATTTCCCCGCTGCTTGTTTCCCGGTCCGTTTGACTGCGTCAGCACCTATCCAGGCAGATCTTATTTCCTCAGGTTTGAGATTTTGGGTTAAATAAGGTAATAAATCATTTGAAGTGACTACTTTGGCAGGGCTTTTCCTTCCCAAAAAGTCATCCATTTTCATTGCAACCACCTGTTTCGGGGGAGTCGCCGCTTGAGATTGTGGCTGTGAATTAGTTTCATCGTCGGGCAATATAAATCCAATCTTTCTGTCGAGCGTTGTTGATAAAACTTGTGGATCACCTTTATAAGGAATCGTTGGGACTTGATGGTCAGGACGGTAATACAGACTCGGATATTTTTTTATTGGCTTGGCGGGTTTATTGTCTGGGGATTTAGGTTGTACCGTCTTTGGGGACTGCGGTTGAGAACGTATGGGACTAGGATTCTTTGCTGTCGGAAGCTCTTTAACTGGAGAATTTTTGTGAATAGGCGATAGCTTTGGCGACGGAAGATCTTCGATTAGAGAATCTGTGAAACTAGGAGGTATATCTAATGTTGAAGGATCTTGGATTGGTCTGGGGCTAGGAGGTTTCGCTGTGGTCGGAAGACCTGGATTTCGTTCGTTCGAGGAAGGTAGTTCCTCCTCCTGCTCCAGCAATGGGAGAGTCACGAATTGTGTTCCTGCTATGGGGAACGGTTCTTTTGTCCACTTTTTTTTAAACAATGACAACTGTCTCAGAAATGATTTCGTTCTCACTGGTGCTTCCGTCACGCACGAAGGCCACCTGGAGCTACCCTCACTACACTGCCTCTTTCTCAGCAAATTGCCGCCTTTGCGTTTCATACTTACGGCCTTATCATGTATCACCTTACCCAGTTTTTTACAATCCAACCACAATCCCTGCAGACTTACACTTTTGACATCTGTTCCCATAAGACTTATAGTTCTGACCATTTCACTCATACTCTTACTCATACTTCTACTTTTGACAGCATCCTTCTTTCTATCGCTATTATTGGAACTTTTATTGGGAGCTCTTTTCACCAGTTTTGGTTCTGGCATTTCCGATCCATCGAAATGTTGTTCCTCGCGTCTCATCTCAATTGTTGTAAGGCCACCTTCAAAACTGCCCTCGTCTCCGACTTTTTGCTCCTGGTTCAAAAAAGGAGGTAAATACGTCAATACTACTAAAAAAGAAAAAAAAAAAACTCATGGATACTGAAAGACCTACATCATACCATTAGATGTGCGAGAATATTCTTTTCATGCGGTACTTTTTGTTATTAGATCAGTAGGTTTAATTATCAGCTCGGTGATTCACACATTCCATTTGGAGAGTGAAAATACCCACTTTCAACATTTTAGTTAATCGTTAATTTTGGAGTCAAAGTTATACTTACGTACTGTAAGAAGATGCATGTCGCTGTGCTTGCTTTAAACTACCTCTTATACGTAGTAGACCAGACCGTCTGGGTACACTTTTTACTCCTGAGGACAGCTGGTTCAGAGCTGCCGATTTGCGTAGATTTAGTGACATTTTGAAATTCACCAAAGATTCCACCGGTTGAGAAAAGATTACAGGTTTAGT
>VMOF01000369.1:44888617-44940355 GCA_011764245.1 Trialeurodes vaporariorum | reverse complement strand
TCTGAGGTCCGAAATAGTACCTACATTATCAGTTGTCATCAAGGTATACAGATAACATCGCATCTTTGATTTGATCTGCTCCAAGAGTTCATGAAAAAAAACTCACGACCCAAAATATTTAATCAGCAGGTGTATTTCCGAGTTGCCGGTTTTATCCATCTTCATTGAACTGATTATCCCACTTGATGCATTTCAGACACTGTGCTGTCAGATTCAGAGTGAAAGATCGTAGTCCCCCCCCGCATTAAAATCGATGCTGTGCGTCTCATATACGTGAAAATGGTGACGATTTTAATGAAGCAGTGATTTGGAATTAAAATTTTGAGCTCTTTAGAGATTATCCGCTTTCTGTGGATACTCTAATGCAGGCAATTCATGATTTGCGTGAAGAGAGTGAAAGTTCTACCCCTGACCTGTGTTGTGAAAAATGCTTTTTTCGAAAATACCGCTAACCTGAGAGCGCGGCGTGATAAGAAAAGAAAATCCTTGGAGTAATACAAAATATGCTTACTTGAAAAATTGACCATTATTACGCACACTCTGTTCAGATACCCCTACTTATAAAGACTAAACTCATATCGAGACATTTTTCACATGAAGTTTATAATATTTTCATACTCCTGGATTTAGAGTTGGTTTCCATGGAGTCAATCATAAGTGCGGGGTGGGGGTGGAGGTTTATATGAGTAGAAATTACTTAGAATAATAGAAAAGATGTTTCTTTCGAAATATCTGCTGAGCAGCTGGTCGCATAAGGCAAAAAGCGCGGCGTCAAAGGTGTGAGGCAGGAAACCGGGAGGCCTCTAGATTCAGCCAGGTCGGACCTTGGCAACTTTGAGCGCGCGTAACTCAGTAACGAAGCGTTGCCCCGTGTACAATTTCTGTATAAGATATAAATAACTAAGACTTATTTAAATAGAGAAACATTGATTATTAATCTTTGACTGTACAATCACCATTGGTATACATATAGACTGAAAAGTACATTGCTTAGCAACCATTAACAGGCTGCCCCCCCAACAAGGTGATTAAGATCATAATAGGTCACAACTGGAACATTTTCATGATTGTTATTGAATGATTGTTGTTTTGAAACGGTGCTTCCGGTGTGAGTAATTTCATGAAGAGAAGTCTGAACAGTGTTGGAGACATTCGTCACAGAAGCGTTGAGGTAGAATTCTTCATTTTTCTTCGATGGCAATTGGGTGGAATATTCGTCCGAAGATGGGTCTGGTTGAATCGATAGTTGTAGATTGAGTTTGAGACTTTGAATTGAACTCCACCCAGATCAGCTATAGTCAGTTCACAGTTGCAGATTGATCAAGATGGCTGCTAGTGTAATACTCATGCTTGATGTACCTATATCTTTTTAAAGAGGAAAAAATGAGCGATCGCTCCAATTAGTTATGTTAGATTCTCTGACGTAGGTTAATATGCTGAAAGATATGAAGGAAGCAAATAGGTACAGCCATAGAGTGAACTGTTCAAATGGGTTGTTCAGAGTGACATTGATGTCAATGAATTAAGAGATGCAGCACTCTGATTTTAGTAGATTAGTTGCTTGATTAGTGGAAATGGATTCATCACTTGTTATTTGAATTACATAGTGTACGATAGATTTTAATACTAATTCCACAAGATTGACTTATGGTAAGACACTAACAAGTAAGTATCTGAAGATGCCGTTATTTGAAGTTTCATCACTACTAGTACGCTGAACTGAGGCAGTTTGAGCGTTTATTTAATCGTTGAGTTATTATTTTTGACCGCCATTGGCGAATATCAACTGCAAAAGACGATGTCAATGCTATAAGAGATTACCTACGCTATTTCACCATTACTTTAAACCCCTTTTCCGACACAGTGTTCACATATGTGTACAGGGTTTAACATGGAGTCTGAAAAAATAGGATTTTGAAAAAAAATAGGGATACACGTCAGTTCAGATGAGAAAAGTTCAACTAGTTCAATGACGTGGATCCAAGATCCACTGAAAAAGCTGAGTGTATAGGATCAGGTCTAAACGATTTAATTTCACCGTTATGATTACGATTACGATTTTAGTTCCGTTACCTGTACCGTGATGTCAATCTTTCAGATGCATTTAAAGTGAAGAAGAATGCATTGAGTCGTTATGTCAGATTAAAAACTGACTAACAAGTATTTAGTATTAACCAATTAAATCGTTTCATTATTATTTAGTTATCAGTTACTTATTTCTCCCCGCAGAGGATTGATTCAAGTATACAACTTGAATGTAATGAAGAAAAAACATATAGTATCTGGAAACAAATTGAAAAAAAAAAGCTAGGATTGCTTGGCTGAATGTGTGTTTCAGTTGAAGCATATTCCTGATGCACAAGTATCTGCCGATAAATTCGATGATTTGCTTGCATTCATTTTCGACTCGGGGGCGGCAAGGCAGCATTATGATCTGGTAATCTGGTCTGGAAGTAGCCTGCTGATGTATCTTGCTGATGAAAACAAATCACATTGTACCATTTACCATTTTTCATCGATGCTTGGTTGCGACGGTTGTCTCTTCTGCATAAGTTCGCAATATATATCTAGAATAATGCAATAATAATCGTATACCTGTTTCTTGTTTCAAGTTTTGCTATTTAAACAAGAGGTGTTATTTTTTTAAGTCAAGAGACGCTCGCAGGTAGGAACAAATTGAATCTCTGCGTAATCCGAAGTCTGCAACCAGAAGACACTTGCGCTTATTCGTTCAGCGCCCAGAATTGTTGAATCACATGAAACAAATGGAAAATAATAAAATTGTTGAGTTGTCAAAATAAAACATTAAGTATCATTTGAGTAAGATAATGTTTGTGCCATGTGACGAAATCAGCTCTAATGTATACAAACTACTGCACTTTTTCATTAGTTGCATAGTTTTGATTTCAGTTTATAAATGCGAAAATTAGTCACAATTATGACAATTATTACTTATTTACTCACAATTGTTTGTCACCTCAAGTACTTCAAAGCACCAAATGTTGAATTATGGGAATAAATTTGAATAGAAATGAATCAAGGAAAGTAACTGGAGACCGAAAATGTATCAAGAGACAGAACAAAGCCTGTTGGCGAGCAACAGACAACGAGAGAGTAAAAAAGAACAAGAAGGTAAAAAGTGCAACTTTTTGTCATCATTTGAGTAAGATAATGTTTGTGCCATGTGACGAAATCAGCTCTAATGTATACAAACTACTGCACTTTTTCATTAGTTGCATAGTTTTGATTTCAGTTTATAAATGCGAAAATTAGTCACAATTATGACAATTATTACTTATTTACTCACAATTGTTTGTCACCTCAAGTACTTCAAAGCACCAAATGTTGAATTATGGGAATAAATTTGAATAGAAATGAATCAAGGAAAGTAACTGGAGACCGAAAATGTATCAAGAGACAGAACAAAGCCTGTTGGCGAGCAACAGACAACGAGAGAGTAAAAAAGAACAAGAAGGTAAAAAGTGCAACTAGTCAAAGACCATATGTGTAGGTTAGTAGTGTAGTACATAACTACTGGAGTCAAGATAGGTATCATACTCAACACCAAAATCTTGAATGAATCACATAATTAATTCGAAATGAGAATAAATGAATCCAATAACCATGTATGAAACTTCATTTCAACATTAATAATAATCTGTAACATGTAAAACGAGTAATCTATAATGTAATTCATTTTAAAGCAGTCCACAAAAAGTCAAAATCATAAGTTTTTCTGAGGTACCCACATGAACACTGATAATGCAAGTTCATGGTGAAGGAAAACCAGAATAAATATATTATTGCATAAGTAATAATAACAATAATGATGATGATAAGAATAACAATAATAAAAGTTAATATTGACTAATATTGCATGAATTAGTTATCATTGTTTGGCTGCGTTTGAAGAATATAGCATGTAGTATGTCAATGATTGTAATACAAACCCAAGTGAATTTGACGGGTGAGCAAATAGGATACAAGTGCGGAACAGTAGAAGTGTTTTCTCCAAGTCATATACTTGTCTGGGCCCACTACAACTGCTGATAGTAAAATCTTCTGCTCCGAATAGATTGTTTTGAAAATGGATATTTTAATCAACTCGATCTATGTCATATCAATCGAATGACACGAATGTATAACTTTAAAAAACGATTGTGATCGAATCAAAAGACGTACCTGTGTTCTTGGTAAAGATGATGCATTGAGGTGTTGGGTGAAAGTGTCTTGACTTCAAGTGTTCTTGCAGCAATCGTTCTTGATACGACTGGTAGCAATGCAGCTCAATAGAGAGGGCATGATGAGAATGTCTAAAGTTGTTCCTTGATTGAGCTTCCACCGCAGACGACCATGGATTTCCTTTTCTTTAGTATTGCGATATTATTCTACGGAGGCTTTGTTACTGAATAAATAAAGAGCCCTTGGTGGCAAAATAATAAGAAGAGCCCTTGGTGGCAAAACGGATAAGAGCCCTTGGTGGCTAAATAATAAGAGCCCTTGGTGGCAGAATAATAATGAGAGCCCTTGGTGGCAAAATGGATAAGAGCCCTTGGTGGCAGAATAATAATAAGAGCCCTTGGTGGCAGAATAATAATAAGAGCCCTTGGTGGCAGAGTAATAATAAGAGCCCTTGGTGGCAAAATTATAAGAGCTCTTGGTGGCAAAATAATAAGAGCCCTTGGTGGCAAAATAGATAAGAGCCCTTGGTGGCAAAATAGATAAGAGCCCTTGGTGGCAAAATAGATAAGAGCCCTTGATGGCAAAATGGATAAGAGGCCTTGGTGGCAAAATAAAGTAACCTTTGTTGGTAGAATGATAAAAAGCCATGTGGCTGAAAAATAAAATAACCTTGTTGGTTAAATGATAAAAAGCCATTGTGGCTGAAAAATAAAATAACCTTGTTGGTGGTTGAATGAGTCACGTGTTGTGTTGAATACATGCTGAAGATTTGATGGATACAAAGATCAAACGATCGAAGTAATGCTCATAACGCTTGATTGACCCATTGAGAATAACAAGTATCGTTCGAATAACAGCTGTTCCAACTTTGCGAACTACGGCATAAAACGGACACAGTATTTCAACCGGAGTGGTGTCTCATCTAGATAGCAACGGTCGATGGAGTGTAGTCAGCTGTTTTCTTGTGGTGTGTTGAGCATAAAACGGACACAGTATTTGAACCGGAGGAATGTCTCATCTAGAGTCCCTATATACTATGAGAGTTGCGACAAGACTCTCAAAATGAAGAAGAAGAAGCGGATCCATGGAGCCCCCAAGAGGCAAATTGCAAATGGCGGATGGCCGTTTGTCCCTGCGCTGTTGCCACTATTTCGCTATCTCTTGTAGGTTAGGTTCAGATTCTCGACAATAACGGTCGTTATTGAAAGAGATAATGTTCTCCATAATAACATTCAAGCAGAGGAAAAATTAACAAAAATTACCGCGGTCACTGTTGCTTCAAATGTGTAATGAAAGCTAGTGTGCGAAAAGTAAACAAACCCCCGCCATATTGCATTTGCCTCTTTGGGGCTTTCTTGACAGCCTAAATCTGAGAGCCAATCAGAAATGGATTCAGCAATGGCGCAACTCTCATAGTATATAGGGACTCTAGTCTCATCTAGACAGCAATGGTCGATGGAGTGTAGTCAGCTGTTTTTGCGTGGTGAGTTTAGTTCTCTGTGCGGCGCTAAATTTGATTTGCCGTGATGCTACGATTGCGTCTCAAGATCACGTGACTCAAAAATGAAAGAATGAATAAACTTGCAGCACTAATATAGAAATACAATGCATTTACCGCCTTTCATTTTACTGTTTTTAAAATGACACATAATGATCAGGAGTTGTTCCCATAGGAAAGTACAATGGTTTAAATGATTTATGATCCGTAAATATGCCGCATCAAAACTTTATGGAATGAATATTTCGTGAACCAACTGTTTTCTTATGAATCCATGAATGCATGAAAATGGATGGAGACAGTGAATGAAGAGGTTATAACTGAGTGAATGAGCTATTTTTACCAGTATTGATTCCAATTTGGCTGTTTAATATAACTGTTGTTTGATATTAATCACGTCGAGGTCACCATTAAATCTGTACAATTTCTGTATAAGATATAAATAACTAAGACTTATTTAAATAGAGAAACATTGATTATTAATCTTTGACTGTACAATTTAAATAGAGAAACATTGATTATTAATCTTTGACTGTACAATCACCATTGGTATACATATAGACTGAAAAGTACATTGCTTAGCAACCATTAACACCCCGCGATCGGATTTAAACGGTTGAAAAGGAAATTGAAAGAGCTTTTCTTACGACTGTTTTTTATTTTTACCCATGCAAAACAATTTTGCACAGGGGGGAAAATGTAAATTTTTTGAAACTGAAAAAAACAAAAAGTCGTCAAAACTTGACTCAAAACCATGAAAAATACCAAAACATGTATATAAAAAGAAAGGTCTTAAAAAGGTCTATCGATTGAAAAAAAGTTTTTTCAAATCGAACAACGCGTTCAAAAGTTCTGGCGGATTTTGTGTTTTGACTTTGCACCCCCGCCCCCCCGGTTCCCTTGGGGCTAGATCAAAAACAAGGCCAGTTTTGGACGCCTCAAATCATGCTCTATCACCTCCCGAAATCTCAAACAAAACTGGGCCGAAGCCATTTTTGCCCATTTTGAATAAGGCTCTTTCCCCGGTTTCTCGGTGGGCCAGTTTGCCTCTGGATGATATTCACTTTTACAAGATTTCATCGCTAGATGATAAATTTTCAAAACTTAAAATGGTTTAAAGTTTTGCTAGATTGCTGAAATCTTACACTGTTCTTAAGTCTCTGTAAGTACGAGTGGCTATCAGTGGCGTAGCGTGCAATTTGGCAACGTTGCATTGTGTCCATTTAAATCCATGTAAAAGGTCGAATGCTAAGGTGTTCACCGAACACCATATTATTCGATCTTTTTATAGGGTTTAAATGGACACATTGCAACGTTGCCAAATTGCACGCTACGCCACTGGCGGCTAATCTAGTAGGTATTAATCCGTAACTTATAGGGTTGGAAAAGCGAAAGCTCTTTATCTGTATTCGCACTAAAGTTATGACAGGTCAAAATTCCAATAAAGCCGAGCTTTGGCCTGTCATAACTTCAGTACGAATGTAGATGAAAAGCTCCGGTTTAGGCCGAAAATCTATATTTATTGCAAGCTTTTGATTGATGTATCACAATATGGCGGTTGTCACCACATACAATTTGGGTTGAGTTGAGGGAATTGAAGACTCGCGCCGAGGGCCCCGGGGTAGGGGGATTCTTAATTTTTAGAATTCCGAAATTTTTTTGCGAACGCTCGATTTTTTGTTCTTTGTTGTTTAAAAAATTGACCCGTATCAAGAATTTTGAAAAAAAAAAATTAATTCTAATTGGACGCTCAACCGCAAAAAGGGCGTAAGTACCAAATATGAATTTTTGGATGTTTTAATAGTCAATAATGATGTAAAATAGCCACTTTCGGTCCGAAGAGACTGAAATTGTCATTATTTTTGGCATATCTGCAATTCCAAAGCCACAAAAGTCCATTTTATGATATGCGTAAAATGCTCTCGCCGCGCTCGCGCTCCGCCCGTTTGCGCAGCATCACCGCGCGGGTGTACCGCGCGGTGATGCTGCGCAAACGGGCGGAGCGCGGCGAGAGCATTTTACGCATATCATAAAATGGGCTTTTGTGGCCCTAGAATTGCAGATATGCCAAAAATAATGACAATTTCCGTCTCTTCGGACCATAAGTGGCTATTTTACATCATAATTGACTATTATAACGTCCAAAAATTCATATTTGGCGATGCCATTTCTCAGTTAGGCTCATGTTTGCCGAGTTAACGTGAATTTTGTTTCGAAAATAAGGATCTTTGATTCGACTCTTCAACTTATACAAATTCTCGCTCCGAACAGTTATGGAAGAAATAACACCTGAAATATTAAAAACTTTTGCCCAATTTTCCTGGAAAGTGACTTTGTAGCCATTGCTAACAATTCTAGAAACACTTAACAAATTTTGTTTAATTTCTGGGGCAAAGAAAACATTATGAATAGAAGTTTCAATTTGTTTCCCAAACACATCACATAAAACAAGGACTTTACCAATTTTATTAGCTTTCAAAGTATTACCATCTGCAACTGTAATCTCAAGGGGAACTTCCAAATCATTAAATTCACTAAATACGCTGATATCATTTATGATATGATCGCTACCAAAAAATAATGACAATTTCCGTCTCTTCGGACCAAAAGTGGCTATTTTACACCATAATTGACGATTATAACATCCAAAAATTCATATTTGGTACTTACACCCTTTTTGCGGTTGAGCATTTAGAATTAATTTTTTTCAAAATTCTTGATACGGGTCAATTTTTTAAACCACAAAGCAAAACATCGAGTGTTCGCAAAAAAAAAATGTCGGAATTCTAAAAATTAAGAAGCACCTTACCCCTGCAGGCTGATTCTGCTCGTTTGGACGAGACGAGACGAGATAGCGAGAATCGACCAATCAAATGCGTTTAAATAGAGTCACGTGACAGATTTGAAGTCATTCGAGGAGTGGACCGATTGGACCAGAGTCATGAATTTGAAAAAAATGACTCTGATCCGGTCGGTCCACTCCTCGAATGACTTCAAATCTGTCACGTGACTCTATTTAAACGCATTTGATTGGTCGATTCTCGCTATCTCGTCTCGTCTCATCTCGTCCAAACGAGCAGAATCAGCCTGCAGGGGCTACTAAAATTGGTTTCATCGCGTGAAAATTTAAAAATCTAGTTGACCCATGTATACCGAGAATTTTTTGAAATTTGTTGGTGCTTTTCCACAATCTGCGAACAAACAAACAAAAAAAAACAAACAAAAAAACCAAAAAACAAAAACAAAACAAAAAACAAAACAAAAAACAAAAAAAAACAGACATTTTGTGGTCCATCTAAATGATACATGCTAGAAACTCCCAAAATTGGGTTTTGAGTAGGTAATATTGGCCCAAAGTGACTAAAATCTGATTAAAAAACAACACAACAAGTTCGTCGTTTATGACTCACTCGGCATACCTGGGTTATCTAAAATTTGTGACAAGGTACTTTCAGGGGGAGGGCATCCCCCCCCCCTTATTGATGCTATTGGGGGAAAAAATACATTATGCCATAAAGATTTGCAAGTATATTAGTAAGTACTTCAAATTGTTGACATTTTGTCGCCGCTCCTCATCAGGAAACGAAACACTGTGCGCCGTCCTTCTTTCCAAAAACACGAAGTCTCCCGCTTCTTTCCGCGAGACGGATGGATCGGAAGGGTGAGTGCTGGACGGAGGGGCGAGTGGGGGGACAGAAGCCGCGCTGAGAAATGAGAATGGGAATGCATTTCGCGACGCGCCAGATTCCACGGACTGCTGCCCTCTGCCGGCTCAGCCGCCGTATCATTCAGTGTATATCTCTTCCTCTTCGCGGCGCGTCTACACACTCTTTCTCTGTTTCTTTTCCCACTTTTATCCGTCAATTCTGTTCCTCTTAATTTTCATCCCGTAACCCCTTTCAATTTTCACCTCTGCACTTTCTCTCGGTCTTAAGAAAAAGTTCAAAAATCCTCTCAAAGTCTTCAAAATCATCCGTGTAAAATATTAACTAGGTGCGCTTTTGTGTTTACTCTACCGACGAAGGCCTTATCTCAAATAAACGTGTTTTTGTGAGTGTGCGTTTGTGTGTGTATATATCTAAACAAACATAATTACAACGTTTCCCGTGTCTAAATTTACTTATTTTCAATTTGATGCCCTCTCTCTCTCTCTCCTCTTTCAAACTCCAATGTTTTCAAGTTTTTCGTCTAATGTTTTTCTAGAGGAGAGGGAATTCTATCAAAAAAAATCTTAACCTCAAACTGTCAAAATGATAGATTCTTTTGACATGTGTGTGATTGTTTTCATCGGGCCTTTCATCAAATTGTTTTATTCAAACCGCCTTTTTCAGTTTTAATGCTTGTTTTTTATTTCGAATTCAGCGTACAGCTGTGACTGCTTGGAGTGCATCGTTTCAGCGAACCGGAAGGATTAGAGTGCACCGAAATTTCAGCAGATTCGGCAGTTTTTTTCGGGAGACTGATTTTTCTGTTTCTTAGTTGTTTAATTCGTGAGAAATTTTTTTTGTGTGAAGTTATTCGGTTTTCGAGCTATATTTTATATTAACTTATTGTTTCGGGTTTTAAAGTTGCTTTATCCTACAGTTGACAAAAGTTTTTGGAGATAGTTTATTTTTTTAGTAGTGATTTTTGATTTTCTCGGTTTTGATGTTTCCGTGTTCTTGTGAGTTTTTTTACCCTCCAAATTTTAAATTTTGAAGTCCTCCGAATCGCTCCAATTGATTTTTTCTGGTGTTATTTTTCTTGTGTGATGTAATTATAAATTTTCACAATCTCTTATCTCTGGCATCCTTGATGGGAAGTTTGTTGTTCTCAAATTTTCCCCTTAATTTTTATTTATTTCCTTCATCATGTCATCCTCTTCAGAAGTCTCAACCATTAGTGGCCGTGGCAGGCGAAAGCAAGCTAAACCTCAAAGGAAAAATGGTAAGAGTTTCATTTTAGTTCAAATTCTTATCAATCATCTCTCACTGAATTCCTTGAATATGTGTCCTATGTGTTACTGATTGCATTAAATGCTTGGAAAATTGGCAACACTGAACATTTCAATTTTTGAAAGTTGATTTATAGCCAAGTTATCTCCGTATGATAACTGGTGAATAGTTCTTTGAACATGAAATTTTGATTAATTTATTTTGCCATTCAGGTATTTAGGTAGGTAATTTTATTCTTTGCCTCAATGGAATGGTCTGAAAGGAACTAATTATTCCAAAATACAGCAGAGATGGTTGGGGGAGAAAGTATCATGCACTGTCAAAACGTCATAGTAACTATATCTATTGGCCTGCCTTCATCCTTCCTTGAGAAGTTTCACCTAGTTTTCTGAGGAGACTTCAAATGGTTTACCCACCACATCAAAAGCTTTCAGTTTTAATTCAAACCTGCAGGCAGTCTCTTCTCTTGAAGCAATAAAGCTGTGAAATGTTTTTTTGGTTAATCCTCATGAAACCAGTCATAAGTTGATATTAATTGGATAGCTTTTTTCTGAAAGGGCTGAATGAGGCTTTCAATTCCCTATGCATTTGGTTCCCTTCTGAATTGAGCTATCCGATGGGTCAAGGAGAGAATTTACCAATTTTTGGCTGATAGACAGCTGATGGATTGTTTTCTAAAGACTTTAGTATGTGTAGTTTGCTGCCTTATCACTTATCCTTAGCATTTTAAGTAGTGTCAGTGATCTATGCTTGGTGATGTCATCATGAAAGTTTATGTTCTTTGTGACATAATCTATGCAGCTCAGTGGCGTAGCCAGGGGGAGGGGGGTTTACAGGGGGTCTGGACACCCCCCCCCCCCTTGACACCAAAATTTGTCCTGAAAGAAAGGTCATTTTTTGCGTTTCCAGACAAATTTTACCAAATTAGTATCTTTGGACCCCCCCTGACAATTTTTGGACCCCGGATCCCCCCACCCAGAAAAATTCCTGGCTACGCCACTGATGCAGCCAGTCTACTTTTCGCCAGACCGTGAAAAGTTTGTGTATGGTCACCCCGGTACATGAGGTTACTGGTTAGGCATGTACCTTCTTTTAATGAACAAACTGAACCTTTCTTAGTTGAATCCACCTCAAAAAATTTGTTGGGTCACATGGAATAACTTGGCCATGAGTCTACGGTATTTTTCGGGTTTTGTCTGACCGACATCCTTGCTCCCCACCTTAAACCAACTGATTAGATCGGTAAACATTTTTATTTCGCGACTACTTTGCGAGGAAAGTTTCTTTGTCTTAAAAAAAATATGTGAAAATGACTGATGGATAATCTCTAAAAAATATTGACTCCTTCGACCACCCTAAACCCTCCCGCCGCCGCCGCAAGGGTGCAATGTTTCCAGCTCATCCCTAGTAAAACATCGTTTCACCCGCGTCGCGAAAAGTTCAAAATCGCAGCTTCTGGGCCACTGCACTGGAGGCAAAAATCCGAGAACTTTTTGACCGCTTATCTGCAGCCGTTCACCCTCGAAACAGCAATTACATTGAATTTTTAAAAAAAAAATTCTCCTGAAAGTATAGGGGAAAATTGGTAAAAATTATTCCGAAATGTTGTTGGCGGCTCGTGAAATTTGGCAACAATGTTTTTCCTCCATTTGGTTCTGTGTAAAACAATCGAGTCGGCAGTGAAGTAGCGCTTCACCAGCATTCGATTATTGTACATAGATTCAAATGGAGGAAAAACATTGTTGCTAAATTGCACGAGCCGCTACTGGAGTGAACGGCAGCAGATATTATGTCAGAAATGACAAAACTGTAGTTGTCATCATATTGGTTCATAAGTCGCGTGTTTTGTGTGTAGGTAACAATCTTGAAATTCAACGCGTTTGAAATTTAACTTTTCTCGTGATAAAACAAGTGTGAAGGCACTGTACCGTGGTGGCGCCCAGTGGATCGAAACATGAGATTTCCTGGACATAAGTTTACGAGTTAAAATTAATATTATTTTAACAATAAGCAGCAAGATTACTTGGAACTGTGTAAATCATTCATGTGACAGCTTTCAATAAGTAAAGTAAAATGGTTTTCGTAAGAAAATATCAGCACTTTTAGTTGTTTTCAAAGCCAAAAACGAATTTTTCTTGTCCAGAAAAAATCATGTTCCTAACCAGTGTTCGGCGGCGGTAGGATTCAAGGAATGAAGGTTGTCGGAGGGAGTCCAAATTATTTTTGGTATTTATCATGATCGGTCACTATCTTAAAGATCTCTTTTTCGTAGTAAGCCGTCTCCTTCATAAGCATTGGCGTGAAATCTTCGCGCAAACCCATGATGGAAAATAATCAATTATTTGGCAATTTAACTGAAACTAGGGATGGATTTACCATTAAGGTAAATGTACCAGTGAATGGCACCTTTCATTTAATTAGTAAATATTAAGCTTTACATAGAGGGTAGCGCTGGAAAAAAAATGGTTTTTGATGCCTTATGTAGTTGGCAGCCTGGAGGATCACAGCTGATCATGTAAACATAAAAGGAAGAAGAAGAAAAAAATTCTTAAAAGTGCATTGTGCAGGAGGAGCCGAAAAAACGTCGATCCACTAAGATTTTGCTAGTGAATGGCACCCAGTGAATGGCCACGGTCCCTTTTAAAACGAAGAGCTTCACCGCTGAATTCCAAGGCTCATGTAAAGAGGGAAATTCAACTGCATTGACATTTTGCTGTTCTCAGTGTTGCAATTGAAATGGCATAATTCAGCGGTGAAGCTATCCTTTTAAAAGGGACCGTGCCATTCACTAGCAATTCGCAAAATTGAGGCCATTCACTGGTGCATTTTGACGGTTTTTTTTTTTTATTTTAAATTTTTCAAAGAGTAAAAGTAAAACCTGAAAAATTAAAAAACAAAAAAATTTTGTTGAATCTTGAGGGGTTGATCTACCTCTTTTTGCCAAAATATTGAAAAGCTGATTTTTCGCAATTGAAAGAAGGTACAATTTCTGCTTAAGGTGCCATTCCCTGGTACATTTACCTTACGCAAAATACGCAACTGCGTAGGGCTTCAAACCTAAGGGGCCTCACTTCACGAAGTGAGGAAAAGGAGAAGAAAAGAGAGAAACAGAGAGAAAAGGAGAGAAAAGGAGAGGAAAAGTGAGAAAGAGAGAGATAGAAAGATAGGAAAAGAGAGATAAAGGAGAATACCAAAAGGCAAAAAGATATAATAGTAACAATTTTCTAGTTCTGGTGTATAAACCTCAAAAAATAACGATGGTAGCGCTAAAAACTTCCAAAATCCACTCTTAAACTTAGTAAACGCTTTTATTTGCGCGAGCGTAATGGTTGCGTAGGGCAGTAATAATGGAAGATTCCCATCTAATAATACTGTAACTCCATGAAGAAGCGACCAAAGAAACGACTCTCCTTTTACACCGGTGTCATCAGGTGTGGATCACTGATGACTAATTATCCTGTGAATCATCCTTGTCTGCATAGGGAGAGAGTGACGAAATTAAGATAGGAAATAGGAATGTTTCATTATTGCTGCCCTATACGCCACCATTACGCTCGCGCAAATAAAATCGTTTATTGAGCTCGTAAGAGCATTATGGAAGTCTTTATATTGTGCTGCCATCGTCAATTTTGGAGGTTTTTACACCAGAATCGACTACTGTAGCGCTTATAGCAAAAGTGTGGAACAGCCTCATTTCAACTGGGAGTCCAGAACCCTTAAGGGGAAACGGGAATTCCGGACTCCCTTTTCCCGGACAGCCACGGGTACGCCCAGGCCCGCAGTTCAGGTATCTCGTCATATTCCAAACGTCTGTTGGAATATATTTATGTCAGCAATATATTTAAACTAGACCCAGATTAAATAAAATTAGATAAGTCTGTTCCAATTTTTTTTTTTTTTTTGCTTTCTTTCCCTCTCTTCTGCGGTTCGATGGAAAATCTCCTTTCACTAAATACAAAGCAATTAACGTTGTCGTGTGCCGTGCCTTAGTTTCAGCCACGGCCGGTGTCTGTATAATGTAATATGCGAATTTCGTATAGACGACCTCAGACGGATTTGGCACGGGGGCAATGGGAAATGGATGAGAGTAGGGAGGGGGGGGGTTTCTGGGGCTCTTTGTCGTCCCTAAATTAACCCGTCCATTCTTCATCTGTCCCATTTAATTAAGAAGTTTAAAAATTATGATCCAAGAACGAAAAAAAAAAGAAGAAATATTGTGGATATGGGAAGCGAAAAAAAAAAGAGAAAAAGTTAGCGAATCCGCGCTTCTATTTTTATTTCATTATTTTCCGCGAGTGAAATTCGCCGATACCGAATTTTCTGGTATAGTTTGCGCAAACGGCCTTGGGTCGCTCTCAAGCATGATTTGTCTCTCCGGGACAAAGAAGCGAGTAAGGGTTAAAAATAAGTATTTCAATCTTTTAGACACCTTCAGATTGTTACGGACACAAGGTGAAATAGAATTTAGAGCATATAATAATTGGGTGGTTTTCTTCTGTCTCTGAAAAGAAAAGAACTTTTTCTCCTACCTGGTCATTCCAGAGCATGCAAGAGAAGCTGTAAGGTTCCGTAAAGGGGCCATAAGCCATTAAACACGTGAAAAAAACTTTTCTCTTTATTCTTAGAATGATTTTCTGTCGCTGCAAAGTTTTAAGATGCTTGATATAAGTTTAGTAATAAGTGCTAGTTATACTATCAGACCCAAAAGTTTTGGCAGTTAAGAATTCGAGATAAGTGGTGAATCTTCGTGGAATCAAAGCAACCGTTTGCGCTCAGCGTGTACTCCTCAACACTTTCAACACTTTTGCGTTTGCTAGTACAGTCGATCGAGGGAGTAAATAATGCCAGCCGACGCGACGCCTTAGATTTTGGTCCAGGTCAGTGGCGTAGCGTGGAATTTGGCAACGTTGCATTGTATCCATTTAAACCCGTGTAAAAGGTCGAATTCAAAGGTGTTTACCGAACACCCAGAACTTCGATCCTTTTTCATGCGTTTAGATGGAGAAATTGCAACGTTGTCAAATTACACGCTACGCCACTGGTCCAGGTAGGCAGGGTATAGGCTACCCGCCATACTTATCACGGAGACTTTCAGCATTGCAGATGGCTCAACTTAGCCTCAATCTAAGGAGTCTAATGACTAATTAAACATAATCAAAGTATACGAACAAAATAGTGAAATAAATGATGAGTGTTGCTCACCTGGCACCAACGAATTTTAGCGGCTCGTTGAAATTTGTTGGTAGATGGTGAGCTCTGAGTGTCATCATTTCATCTTTAATCGCTCCCAAGAACCATTCCGATACCGAATAGTTTTCAGAAATATTGTCGGTTAAACAAATTCAGACCGTCTGTTCGGAGTTCACTTTGTTCGTACTATGTTCGTTTCATCTAGTATATCTGTATATACAACGCTTTATGACCTCCTGTGTTTGGTACAGTAATCGGAATTTCTGTTGTCACAGCTTCAAGAATCAGCGTGGCAGAAAAGTTCACTCGAGTGTATGTTTATTTGAAACAACCGGAATTCCTTCCATTTTAACATACTTTTTTTTTTTTTAAAAAACTCTGCCGCCGATTTAGGCAGAAGCGCGCTCCGCGCTGTCTTAGATGAACAATTCTTGCGCTAACTTGGTTCCAGAGACAAAATAATAGAGACCAAGCTCACAATATGCTTCCTGCGTTATTAAAGGGAAATGAAATGGGTTCATTTTCATTCGGGAGCGCAACAAAACAACAGCCAACAGTCGTTTACTGTTGAGTGGTGAACATTATGCTCCAATGAAAATCTACCTGAAATTTCGCTCTTGTTTCAAAATTTTAATAAACTATGACATACGATTAAAAATAATTCGTTATACTTAATTCGTTATTCTGTGAAAAAAACCCCAATTCAAACCACGAAGAAAACCTAACATATGTCCATCACTTAAGGGCGGTAGTAAAATATAGCAAAAGTTTGCAAGAGCCCCATTGAGCTAGGAAATTAGACACCTGTCGCAAGCTTTGTGCTGGGTCTCTATTTG
Organism: Trialeurodes vaporariorum; assembly: GCA_011764245.1. Lineage (NCBI taxonomy): Eukaryota > Metazoa > Arthropoda > Insecta > Hemiptera > Aleyrodidae > Trialeurodes > Trialeurodes vaporariorum. Next base: position 44,923,715 of record VMOF01000369.1, on the reverse strand, counting down.
TCTATGCTTGGTTCATGAAAAAAGGCCCCTCTCGATAAGCAAGACTAATGTGGATTGTACATGCAAGTATACGTTTGTAGAATGCATGTGTTTTCAATTCAGAAACTGTCGCAGTTTAAATGTTTAATTATTCGCGGTTCAAAAGTTAGTCTTGGTCCATTGCGTTCCACAGGAGGGAAAAAAACTGAACTCATTGACAACAAAATTCTCGCCTCTGCTTTCTCTCGCATACATGTTTTAGCACAGCCACCTCATATTTTTCTCTCTTTTTTTATCCATTCAATCAATCTTCGGTTTAATATTCTTTTTCATCATTATTTAACTGGTCAGATGAAATCAGCAGATAATTACACTCGAAAAATCAATTCACATGTTTCCGTCATATGACTTTGACAATCTTTATTGACTGATAATGCTTTGAAAAAAAAGAGATGTGAGAAAAAAAAGCGAATAAAACAATTATGGAAACGACAGCCATGCGATTCGGATTCATGATTATATCTGCTAATTCGATCTGCTGATTAGTGAGTTAACAAAGTAATAGGTGGGAGTGAGAGAGGAAGACGGAAAAGAACAAGGAGGAGAATACAAAAATTGGAATTGATAAAAAAATAAGTGAAAAAATGCCCGAGCTGAGTTTCTAGAGAAGTGAATAAATTGCACCTTGATTAATTACATCGAAAAGCAAACCGACTATACCGAGAGGTTTTTTTAGTCGGCACCGTTTGATTCAGTGCACCTTGTAAGCTTGTGCAACACGCAATGATGTTTTTTTTTTCTTTTACAAAAAAAAAAAAATAATAATAATAATAATAAATAAAAAGTCCAACCCATAAGTTTATAAAAATGTTACTATAAACCCACCTGCTTGATACTAACGCTCGCACCGTTCAAATTGAAGATGGCCGAAGAACTGGGTAGGCAACCTGCAAGACATGTTATTTCTTGTAAGCGCACATGGTTGCATACATAGCTTACGAGTCAGATTCAATTTGCAAAGTTGAGCCTGACTCAAGCTGTGTAGGCAAATCGCTATGCATGCCATTTTTTTGTATACGCATCGATACGGTTTCATATACATTTTGTGATGACTTACAATTTGCTTCAATCCGTAAAGTTGAACCATTAAGTAATGTGGCTGTATATTGAGCTACGCTCGTCATCCAATCTATAGCTGTCATAGCCAGGAATTTGTCTTTCTCTTTCTTTGCCCATTTGACTGCGTGTGTTAGAAAAAGATGGAACCCGGGTCTGGTGTCACGTGACCTCCCCTATTTCCATGCTTTGACACAGAAAAAAAACGGAAAAAACACTTTGGTAGCGCTGACAAAACCTTTGGTAGAAAAATGACGTAGCAAAAGACTTTAGTTGGGCCAACCAAATTTTTTATTCACCCAGCAAAATCTCTTTAGTTGAGCGTAAAGAACCTTTGGTTGGCGCAACTAAAGTCTTTTGCCGGGCCATTTTTCTACCAAAGGTTTTGTCAGCGCTACCAAAGTGTTTTTTTCTGTTTTTTCTGCGGATAACACATATGCTGTCATGCGGGCAAAGAGAGAGAACGACAAATTCCTGGCTACAAACTAAAATGGCTATTGTTGTCTACAAACGGCTGTAAGTCGGTTTGATTCAAATCGTGTCAAAATAATATGTTTGCTAGAAACGCTTGTAATGCCCAAGTACCGTGCAATTTGAAGCTGACACAACAGCTGAGTATGCGCAACCTGCAATGGGTCTGTTGCAAACTTTTGTTAGAACGATTGAGAGTGTATAATCTAATGTAAAATCACCTGAGAAGTCCATTGGTGGCATCAGAAAGTCATAAAATGCAATAATAAACTTTCAAGAGGCGTTTAATAAAATCCAAGACGGCGGATAAATATCGAGCAATTTGTATGCATTCACCACAAACACTCAAGGATGCGGCCAACTTTGACAATCGCACTAGAGGTAGAGGTTATGTGTTTTTTTACGTTGTGATTGGTTGTGATCGATATTGTGAGGTTGGCTATCCTTGGATTTTGTGGTGCATGCATACAAATTGCTCGATATTCATCCGCCATCTTGGATTTCATTAAATGCCTCTTGTGAGTTTATTATTGCATTTTATGACTTTCTGATGCCACCAATGGACTTTTCAGGCGATTTTACATTAGATTAAACACTCTTAATCGTTGTAGCAAAAGTTTGCAATAGACCCATTCTGTGATTGTCTTATGAGCGTATAGCGTATACGGTTGCAGCTCTTGGGTGAGCTTCAATTGGTGTGTACTATGGTTGAACTTTTTCGATCCATGATTCTTGGTTTCTGGGCGTTGTTAGTGAAATCTCCAAGAAAAATTACGTCTTCGCAATACTTCGCATCCTTTTGATAAAAGTAAAGTAGGAAATGAGATAATGGAACACTGCAACGGAGACGTGTTCTTCCGCACGCAACCCCTCAATTTCGATCATAATGGGACGAAGCCCATGCAAAATCGGTCTTTCAACCGGTAATCTGGCAACGCTGCCTGTCATATTTGTCGCCCTTTGGCAATGGTTGCATCTGCGCGAAACTGCTGTTCGGCGCGGCGGCCTTTATAGCTCTGTTGCGATATGGACGTGTGCCTTGTTGGCCTGTTGGGCTCAGCTCCTGCAGGAAGAGATGGGATTGCCGATTACCGCGCAGCACTCGGGAAGGGATCTCGCTCCTAGGAACGGAGCACAGAGCAGTTTCAGCAGGCACAGGGCTGCCCGTCCGATCCGAGAAACCCCGAATAGAGTGGCTCAGAGCGCGGTAAGCTCGGACCATGAAGGAAAGGAGGGTCTTTATCTTTCAGCGTGGGGAAGAAGATGGGTCGAAAGAAAGGAGGGGGGTAACATATCCAATAAGCGTCATTTACACTCAATCAGCACTCATTTAAAATGGTAATGTTTAGATGCCTCCGCGCTTACTGCTCCTACTGCCTTGTACCATAATACTATACAGTCACTTGTGCCAATGTGATGTATTCTCTTCCCCCTCCCCCTCCCGTGGCTCGGACCTCACCGTGCTAAAGTCTATAATTTTCACCCCTTCACCGCCTTTGTCATTCTTAACTGCAGTGGTGCCAATTGGGGAGGGGCTGTTGCAAACTTTTACTACAGAGTTATTCCAGGTCAAATCAACCAATAGGAATCAAGCTTTAAGCCTGTTGCGGATCCAGCGGACACTCCCCCTCCCCCCTTCCAGACATTTCAAATGTTGCATTTTTTCAACAATGGATAGCCAAAATTTGATTTCTGCGACACCTCAAACTTCATTTGGTGCCCCCCCCCCTCCCCAATTTCGTGGATCCACCACTATGCCAAGCTGCCAAGCTGCTTGGCGTTGAAGTCAATCTTAAGCACCTTGATTTCTGTAAGAAAAGAGCGCTGGTCTCCAGAAGTACTAGAAGTAAGTAGGGAAAATTTGAATATTGTTAATGACTTTTTCAAACACCATTCTTCGTTCATCTGACGTATATGCGCTAGTCAGAAATTTGACAAATTGTCTTTTTCGTCGCTTCCTGCGTAAAAATTACGCCCTTTCGATCTGTGATATGTCAAAAATGCCAAATTCCAAAAATTGCTCTATCTCTGATTTCAACCTTAGCAGTGCTGTCCCTTTTCCTAAACTCTGGAATCATCGGGAAGTCACTTGACAGCGACAGCCCCGCTCTCCATCCTTTTCTAACACATGCGTTCAAATAGATCAACAGAGTGAGAAGGACAACTTCCTAGCAACGGGGCTACGCATGGGCGTCACGGGAGAGTGAGAGAGGTCTTTCGGAACGCTATATGCAAGTTTTTCCACTGCTGATTGCTACAGATGAGTGCATGGTTATAACCGTAGACTTCTTTTCGCGCTGAAACCGTCTATTCCTACATCTGCCAGTGCTGTTATAGTTGCTGATTACCTTGTTTTTGTCTAGCAATAATAAACGCCGTGTGATATGTATGGCAATGGTGTTATCAACCAACGTGCAACAACCATCAACCCCGTGTGGATTCGCAGATTTTGGATCGCGGGCTTTGGGGCGGATAGGGTGGGTATAAGGGAAGCGATGCCTCGCGATTCTCGTTTCATTCAGCTCTCGGCACAGAGCGGGCGAGCGCTCCGCCTCCACCGCCCACTGGGCTGAAACCTGGATTTCTCCGGACATGAAAAGTTGTTGTTTTTTTCTTTAAAACCCTTATATGCCCACATTTTTTTGAACATGTTCGATGTTTTTCGGTGTTTTTCTTAAAAAACACCATTTTAGAATTAAAAAAATTTTAAATTTAAAAAATGCGACATTTTCTGGTCCAGCTAAATCATAGGTGCTGAAAGATCACAACATTGATTTTTGAGTAAAATTGGCCTAAATTTACCGTAATTTGGTGGGGAAAAAATCATTTTAGTGGGTCGTTAACGACCCAATGGGCATATATGATGGCCTAACAACTTTTTAGCGTTGATATTTTCTAGCAAGAACTATTTTATTTGACTCAAATTAAACTCTAACACTATCGACCTCTTATAAGTTATTTTACCATTTAATATTTGTGCTCAATCTTAATTTTTACTCGTAAAATTTGGTCCGGAAAATTCCAAGTTCGATCCAATGTGTGGCTCGACATTCTCAGCATGTTACAATCGTAGAGCACGCTCTCTCGCTCCTCTCTCTCTCTCTCTCTCTCTCTCTCTCTCTCTCTCTCTCTCTCTCGCTCTCTCTCTCTCTCTCTCTCTCTCTCTCACTCACTCTCTCTCTTTCGCGCGCGGAGGCTTATTTTGCACGCACACGAGATTTATCGCCGCGTTTCTAATTTCCTTACGTATGTTATGTAGGGCCCTGCAGGCTGCAGCTCTCAACCACCCTCCGCCCCTTTCACCGGAAATTATGATCCTAAATTGACTCTTGCAATAATAATATAACTTTCATCCCCTCCCCCCTCCTTCCTGAACTATAGGCAAGCCATTGCGACGTGAATGATGTCACGTGTCGCGTGTATACATATACCTATACTCGCGGGATCGGATGCCGATGCTCGTTTTAGGCATCAAAATTCGATAGCGAACGGGCCAATGAGATCCGGTATCGCTTTATCGATATCCTCATCGATCAGTGCTGTATGGTTTGGTTGATGGTTGATGGTTGATGGTTGATTCCACCCACGCCACGGTAGGTAACGGAACTGTTGGCAGTGGTAGCTGATGCCGCCGCGCCGCGGGAAATTTCGTGGGAAAGGAATCATTGAAACATTTTAAAAGGTACTATATATAGAGTCCCTATATGAACTCGTAGAGCGTTAAAGCGATAGGGTAGATAATCTCTGATTGGCCAGGGGTGCAAAATGTGCCCGATCTAGCGATCCGCGGATCGCGTGAAAGTGAGGAAATTTGTCCATTTTTTTTTCTTTCTTTTTTTTTTTGGAATAATGGTAATAAGGATTTCCCAGGAAAACAGTGTAAAAAATGGGAAAATATCGGTCATTTTGTGAACATACGGTGTTGAAATGTTAACATAAGCAAAATAAAGTCATCACTTTCAAATTTTTGTGAGGACATTTTTTTAAAATCCTGTGAGGAAATAAGTCATGGATCGCGTGAAACTTCCGAAGTTTTGGAACATTTTGCACCCCTGTGATTGGCCAACATAGGAAAAATAGGAAAAGACACTTTGGTAGCGGTGACAAAACCTTTGGCAGAAAAAAAATGACCCAGCAATAAACTTTAGTTGAGTCAACCAAATCTTTGGTTCACAGGCGTACAAAACCGTTGGTTAGCTCTATTAAGTCTTTTTCTCGGTCCTTTTTCCACCAAAGGTTTTTCTCAGCGCTACCAAAGCGTTTTTTTCGGATTTTTCTGCGAACGCCTTTTAAGCTCTACGGACGTCGCGTCGCCATTGGATGCAATTTGCTTATTCGTTTACACTCTCCCCCAAAGATCCCCCGGTGTTTAACGGATGAAAGAGGTAATTGTCGATGATTTTTAATCATGATGCGTATCTAGAATGTCTATGTATAATGCATGCCCAAAAGAATCTTTAATAGCGTCAATAAATGTCGATCAGCAGAGACAGTGATGGAAGATTACACAGTTGGAAACTCGACAGCACTGTTAGTAGTAGTTTCCTTGGACCAACGCATTGAATCCATAAAATAAATTTTTATTGTAATGTTGACGGGTTTGCTATCCTCCTGTTTCTCTAAAATCCGGACAAAAATAGTCTTGAACTGTGCGAAAAAATCAAAGGAAAGTCAGATAATTTAAAACTTTTGACCTCCTGTTTTGTGATCTTTTTCCAATTCAATGGAATCAAAGGTGAATTACACAAGTCTATCTAAGATCCGCAAAACGTCAGCCCAGAGACCAATGTGAGCCCCCCCCCCCCCCCCGCTCGAGGCCTCATCCCCCTGGATCGTCTTCGACGGCAAGGCAATGACAATCATAATCAGAATTCAGTTGTTCCCAGCAACGTCTCAGTGCCCCCCCCCCCCTCCCCCCCGCCTACCACCGCCTCCTCTTTCCCTCTCCTCCAGCTCCACCGTATGGCGGCCGCCGATCCGACTCGAAATGTTTCAGAGATGTTTCTCGCTTCATAGAAATGGGTCACCGCGGGATTTGTCGGTCCATCATTAGCGAACTATGCTTTTGCCTCCCTCGCTCCCACTCTATATACATTCATCGTAGCTCCCCCCTCCCCCCAAAGCCCCTCTCTCCGCCTCCCCACATCCCTTCCAGCCGCGAAATTACGCTCATTCAAATTCGCTCGCGAGCTGCGCGACCTCCCAACCCCCTTCTCTATGTTGCCTCCTCCCCTCCCCCCTCCCCCCCATCCCCCCTGACTATTCCGCCGCGATTGCGATTTCTGATGCGAGATGATGACGCCTGCCCTGCTGCCTCTGCTTCTGCCTGCCTTCCATCGCGGTAAACAATGCAAACCTAATAATCGAGGAACGACCTCAATTCCGCCGTTTTTCGGAGGATCCCCCCTCCCTTTCCCACACCCCTTCTCCTCCCTTCGCGTTCATTCATAAAAAGAAGAGATCAAACGTCTAGCATTTCAATTAATATTCTCTCGCAGGATGCGAAGACATACTTCATCAACGTGTGCACGAATAATAATCCGATCCTTATGAATAGACGTACTGTTTTAGTACAGCGGTGTATAATCATATCGATTGCCGTTACAGGACTGGGAGCTGATCGGGGACTTCATAGTTAAACATATCGATAAAACTGAAAACAAGTGACACGATTGAGTGAGAGATCGATTCAGGGTGGATCTTTTTTGAAAACTATTGTCCAGTCGCTCGGTAAGAAAAGTTTGCTCCGGAGACACCTTTACATAACGAGCGACTGAACAATGTTTTTCAAAAGACTTGCGCCCCTCATCATCGGTCTCCCACCCAATCCTGTCACTTGTATTCAGTTTTATCGATCTGTTTAACTATGAAGTCCCCGATCAGCTCGCTGGTTTCAAACATACTCTAGTTTAGTGTAATTTTCGCATCAGCGAAGTTTTCAACGGAAATTTTGGCTTATTACCATAGAAATTTGTGTGACCTTTTTGCGATCATACGAATTCTACGATCTCGAAAATGACGAAAATGCTAAGTTACGCCCGGTTCCACAACTAAAACTGCCAAAATCAACAAAGCTCATAAACTCTCAAATGCCTATTCATCGATTTACACACGTGTTACAACTTGTCCCAGAAAAGAGTGGATTTGACACGTCTATGGTTTTCATGAAAACATCAAATTCCATCCTCAGATAGGGTTACCTGATTGGTTAAGGAGCAGTTATAAACTGATGTTTTCGTTCAAACCTACTGTTGTCAGGTCCAATCATTCTTGCGACAACCTATATAACGACGTATGGATATATTTTACCTTGCTTATTATCAAATAATATATCAACCCCAAAAAAAAAAATCAGTCGGTTCTCATAAGACCGCTAAAAATTTGTTATATTCCATCAACGTTTGCAGAGTCTGGAGGCTGTTACCCGTAAAACAAAAACATGGTTGCACTTATTCACGGAAATGATCCAGCAATTGTGATGTATGAAATCAAAATGATAAATCAAAAAAATTAAAATTGCGGAAACTCATGAGTGCAAATTTATTTCTAATGGTAGAATAGACGCGTTTCGAGCTCCTTCTTATCATCAACGCGCTGACCGACTTGTGTCATTAGTTTTAATTCTCTTTATTTACTAAGTTCTTGGCTGAATTTTCTTCCGTGATTATTCACGCTCTTATCTTTCGAGTTATAGCCTCCAAAATGAGCAAACATTTTCTCGAAGATTCTCACGAAGTCCTAACTAAGTGCTCATAAATAATGAATAACATCAGGAATTCAAAATAGAAATTTTACTTACTTAAATCGATGTAACATAAAGTTAAATTGACTCGGACTCTATTATACATTTAAACTTCTATTTTAAGAAAGTCATTAATTCTCAGTCATTTATGTAGTAATTTTGAGAAAGAATTAAAAATATTCTGAACTGAAATGTGTCTCTTAGCTGATTTTTTCGAAATGGGGGGGGGGGGGGGGGGGTAGGGTGTCTCTTATTTTTGAAATTTTCGAAAAGTTAACCTCCAGTTCTCTCAAACCGTGCTATGAGGCATAAAAATCAAGAATATTTGTCGAAAAAAAAAATTAAAATTTTTTTAGAGGTCTCTCAAGCGGCATAAAGGGCGTAAGTGCAAAATTTGCAACTACAGCTATAGTATAGTCGATTCCTTATGGAAAATGCAATAATGCTGCCCTTTAGGGCGAAAATTTCGTCCGTTTGACCGTATCTTGAAGCGTTTAGCGGAAAAATGTCAATTAGAGAGGGCGCAATTGCAAGTTTGCGCGCGCGAGGAGCTTAGCGGCGGCGCGCGGCCGGGTCAGCACGTTGAACGATCGTCGCGTGCGCAGTTGGTAGGCAGATTGATAATGGATATTCTCTACATACGTGCAAAGGCGTATTGTGCGCTCTTTCTCACCTTATTTAGAAAATATGTGTGTCAAATTATTAACTGGATACAATGGACACAGAAACAGAAAAATGCAATTTTAGTGGTAATCGTTGCCTTGTTCTGTATTTCAAAATGAACAAATAAATAAATTAATACAGTCGTAAAAAAAAACATAAAATCTCTTGAAATAAAACGACTAAGGTAAACGCCCCAGTGGCCGACACCCCTGAAATGTACCAGTACCAGACACCCGCTTTTCACTATCTGAAAAATATTAGTTTAGCGGCAATTTTGGTGTTTTGCGTATTGATTTCGAATGTTTCACAGTTGAGGTCTCAGAAAAAACCACACAAAACACCAGTATTTCCACCAAACTAGTACTTTTTACAGTGTGAAAAATGGGTGTCGGGTACTACTGCAAGTCGGCTACCGGGGGGTTCACCTTAGAATAAACTAAATTGTCGCACAACTAAAAAGATTTGAAAAAAGAAATTTTAGTATTATAATTTTTTCAAGTCATGGACGGAAATTTTTCGGCACCGTTTCCCTACATTTTTAGTGAAATGGGTTGCTACTTTCCAGTAAATCCTGAAAATCTTCTTCTTTGGCCGTTACTTTTTACTTTCTCGCTCTAATGAAATTAGAAAAATTGAGAAAGTATTGCAACGGACGCCACAGACATTTTATACATTTACCTCAAACTACATATATTTAAGAAATACTAAAATGTCATGGATAAATGTTCTTTAGGATAGTATTAGGCATGATGAGAGCCAATTATTTCATAATTATCATGATTGACTTACAAGGGGAGGCTCAGAAGTCGCCGCCTCCGATTTTGAAAACAATTGCACGAAAATGTAGCTAAAGTAAAACTATTAGACCCGTGTTTCTCACTTGTTGCCAATGTGCCTTCCTAAAGCGTCAGGAATTTTTTGAAAGTTGTCGAAATACACATAAATATTCGGAACGCTCTCCGCTCGGGTCTTTCCATGAATTTCGGCAACTTTCAAAAAATTCCTGACGCTTTAAGAAAGCCCATTGGCAAAAAGTGAGAAACACGGGTCTAATAGTTAGCTACATTTTCGTGCAATGGTTTTAAAAATCGGAGGCGGCGATTTCTGAGCCCCCTTGTTAGTCGCAGCGGGCCAAGTATCCAAACAAAATGCATCAAAAATCTCTGCGCCATTGCAACACTTTCTCAATTTTTCTAATTTCATTAGAGCGAGAAAGTAAAAAGTAACGGCCAAAGAAGAAGATTTTCAGGATTTACTGGAAAGTAGCAACCCATTTCACTAAAAATGTAGGGAAACGGTGCCGAAAAATTTCCGTTCATGACTTGAAAAAATTATAATACTAAAATTTCTTTTTTCAAATCTTTTTAGTTGAGCGACACTTTAGTTTATTCTAAGGTGAACCCCCCGGTAGCCGACTTGCAGTAGTACCCGACACCCATTTTTCACACTGTAAAAAGTACTAGTTTGGTGGAAATACTGGTGTTTTGTGTGGTTTTTTCTGAGACCTCAACTGTGAAACATTCGAAATCAATACGCAAAACACCAAAATTGCCGCTAAACTAATATTTTTCACATAGTGAAAAGCGGGTGTTACCTTAGTCGTTTTATTTCAAGAGATTTTATGTTTTTTTGACGACTGTATTAATTTATTTATTTGTTCATTTTGAAATACAGAACAAGGCAACGATTACCACTAAAATTGCATTTTTCTGTTTCTGTGTCCATTGTATCCAGTTAATAATTTGACACACATATTTTCTAAATAAGGTGAGAAAGAGCGCACAATACGTGTAGCGACTAGGGAGAGAAACAGAGGACCACTCAGATTAAAGAGATCTGAGAACTAGAGAGAGAGAGCAAAACACTTACACTTGACCAAAAACTTAATACTTAACTCACCATGAGATCTGAGCTCATAAGAGCATGCCTAAAGATAGGTTATCATTCTAATCCTGGAAGTCAGTCACTCGTGCCTGAAATAGGGGGATTGCCTAAGGCATAGCTAAGGACAGCGGGGCGGCGGTAATAAGTCGATAGAAATCATGATTATATCAAAGTAATTCCTGAAAAGACAATGTGATGCGGCGGATAGCGGTTGGGCCTAAATTGAGGTCTACCGCGTGCTGGGACAGCGGACTTTGAGCCAAAGTCGGCGGTCAGAATAGATTGAGCATAGCGGCGAGAGATTAATAAAAGCAAGAAAACATTACCAAAGAAGGAAGCTAACTTCTACAGTCTACAGAAAGCGAGAAAAAAGGAAAGCGAGATCGATTCTACAGCACACAGCGAAGAAGTACACACAGTGAAGCGAGTAGGCCAGACGAGAGAACAAGCGGTCAATCTATCAGACGCACACACGAGAAGTGAAGAGAGAATCGCGGATCGAGGCCTACGAAGCGGGGAACGGAAAAACTGGTGCGAACCGGCTGACTCGGCTGTGATTGGTTCACGTGACGCGGCGTGCGGATTGCCTACTCGCGGCGGGGAGGCGTTTTATACTGTGTGACGTATATGCGGAAACATACCCCCGGCCTTGAACTCCTTTAGGGGTTCTAAAGAAGTACTAGCTTCACAGTCATTAGTAAGTAAAGAAAGAGAAAAAACCAAAGCTTACCATGCGTGTGAACGTTGAACAAGGTAACAGGGGGGGTGGAAATGATGCGGAAGAGAGAAAAGGATATAAAGGGTACACAAAGTTAATATTAAAAGGCGGCGGTAATTAAAAAAAGTAAAGCGGCGGTAATGGTAAAATACAAAAGACAAAACAAAAGGGCGGCGGCGGGTTATTTAGCGAAGCACTTTAACGTAGTAGCTCCGCTACAACATCCGGAAGAGCCAGGGCGGCACGCGGAACGACGACGTGGGGCCCGTCGCGGAATGGGATCACATACGGTTGCATGGGAGCCGGAGCCCGATTCCGGAGGTAACCGAACACAGCGCCTCGGCCCTGGTTATACACAATCGCTGGTCGACGGTTGACCGGGATGCCTGGGCGGATCAGCGCCCGTATGCTGGGTCCTTGGGGAACGGGTGGGGGCGGCGGAAGTACTGCGGGGGGTGGCGGCGGAAGTATAGCTGGAAGCTGTCGCGGTGCTGCACCGTGCAACAAGCTATGATGTCTTTGCTGGCAGTAACGGCAACTGCGGGTTGATCTGCAAGCGGCGACGTTGTGGTTTCCGAGGCAGTTGACACAGCGAAAACGTTCGGCGACTAAGTTCATCCTTTCTTCGGCTGATCTCTGCATCTGCGGACAAGTAAAGCAGTTGTGGTCCGCATAACACCAAACACAACGAAGCGGCGGAGGGGAGGGTGGGCGAACCTCCACTAGGTCTAAAACGGGGAAACGAGGAATTTGAATTTCAGCTCGACGAACGAAAACTGGACCTTGTTGAGGAGGAGGAGGAGTAGGTTGAGCGGGGATGGGAGGAGGAAGGACAGGGATGGGCGGCGGCGGAGGATGAACCGGACCATATTCCGTAAAATAGTCCTCGGCTTCGTCGAAGTCTGACGCCGTGAGCGACATATACTCTGACACGTCTGATTCACTCATTTTCAGCCTGGAACACAAGACAAGCGGAGCGGCGGACGTTACGACAAGTCATGCTTGTGGTAAAGGATAAAGTTTATGAACAGGACGTTTGTACTCTCCGGCAGCGGTTTTTACCAACGCGACCCTGACGCGGCCGTCGTTTCCGGGAAAACTTGGATAACACGTCCTAATTTCCATGTAAGCGGTGGGATATTAGGCTCATGGATGAGCACTAAGGTACCTACGACTAAAGGCGGTTTGTCTGTGAGCCATTTCTTTCTGGGCTGGAGTGTGTGAATGTATTCGAGACTCCAACGGTGCCAGATTGATTGGAACATAGCATCAACCAATTGCCAGCGTCGGCGGTACGAGATATCTGCCTCCGTATACATTGGTTCTGGAGGCGAGACAAGGGGGCGACCTATTAAAAAATGTCCAGGCGTTAATGCATCAAATTCGCTTGGATCGGCGGAGAGCGGGGTTAAGGGTCTGGAGTTTAACATGGATTCCACACGGCAAAGCAGCGTTTGAAATTCTTCTAGCACTAAAATGGTTGTTCCAAGGGTCCTAGTTAAATGAGACTTCGCACTTTTCACGGCGCTTTCCCATAAGCCTCCTTGATGCGGAGCGGCGGGCGGGTTGAAGTGGAAATTGACTTTGTTTTCGTAGGCGAATGCGGCGAGTTCTTTGTTATTAGCGTTGAGAAGCTTGTGAAAGGCGTTAGAAGCTCCTACGAAGTTCGTGCCGCAGTCGCAGTAAACATCCGGAGGACATCCTCGGCGGGCAGCGAATCGTTGGAGAGCGGCGATAAAACCTGGGGTAGTCAAGTCATGGACGACTTCCAAATGAACGGCTTTCACAGTGAAACATACGAACACACACATATACCTGCACTACACGGGCTGATCGCAGCTGATGAACTTTAACTTTGAAAGGCCCTGCAAAGTCAGTACCGGTGTGAGAAAAAGCAAGATGAGGTTGAACGCGGGGCGGCGGTAAGTCTCCCATGAGTGGATTATCACAGCGTGGCTTCGCTCTGAAGCAGGGAAGACATTGATGGACAACTTGACGACACAAATTTCGAGCTGAAAGTATCCAATAGCGGCGGTTGAGAAGTGATTGGAGCAATTGCGGCCCTGGATGAAGGTGATTTTTATGACACGATTTGACTAGCAATCGCGTGACAGGAGAATCACTAGGCAAAATGATAGGATAGCGGGCGTCTTCACTTACAGCGGCGTGACGCAGGCGGCCGCCAACTCTGATCAAACCATTTTCATCGACAAATGGATTTAGACGGCGGATGCGGGCTGAGCAAGGCTGATTAATTGTCAACTGATGAAATTCGGCAGCGAAATGGTAGCGCTGGATGGCGCGTAAAATCCACATCTCGGCTTGGTGTAGTTCAGATGGCTGTGTGTTGCCTTTGAGCTCAACTTTGAGATGAGTTTGAGCGTAGAAGCGGTGCACAACAGCAATGACACGAACAGTTTTTTCCCAAGTTGAGAATTGCGGTATGATGAAGGGAGGAGGGGGGCAGCGGCCACAAGTACAGTGGTTGGTGGCTTGGTTTCAGGCAAGTCCTTCTCTGGGATGAGGAGGGTTGCTGAGGCCAGAATTCCTCTGATTTTGAGAGCCATTCAGGTCCGTGCCACCAGAGCGGATGATCAGGAAGTTCATCAGGTGAGAGCCCTCGGGAAGCGCAATCAGCAGGGTTGTCAGCGGAGCGAACATGTTTCCATGTCACTTTAGCGTTTAATTCTTGGATTTCCGCAACTCTGTTAGCGACAAAAGTCTGGAGGCGGTACGTCGGCGTTTGAATCCAAGTGAGCGTGATAGTGGAGTCTGACCAGCCTGTGACTGACTCATTGCATAGTAAGACTCTAAGCGGGGTAAATAACTAGAAAAAAGAGCGTTAAGTATGGAAGCGGCACAAAGTTCGAGTCGAGGCAATGATAGCTCCTTCTTTGGAGCGACCCTGGTTTTGGAAATAATTTGAGATACAAGGGCGGCGGGGTGTTGCGGGGAAGAAGGAGATCTTAGATATAACACTGCGGCATATCCAATTATGGAAGCATCGCAAAAGCCATGCAATTGATAGGTTGGACTAGGGCGGTGCAACAGTCGAGGGATGTAAATCTTCTCGAGTGCGGGTAATAATGACAGAAACTTTTGCCAGCGGCGGAGCACTCCAACAGGCAGCTTCTCATCCCAATCAAGCTGTAAACGCCAGAGTTCCTGCATGAAAGCTTTAGCGGCTAACACTGTAGGGGCGACCCACCCACACGGATCAAAAATGGAAGCGATAGTGGATAAGATGCCACGTTTCGTTGCGGGTTGAGCGGTTTGCTTGATACGGTACGTAAAGCTGTCTTTATTGGAGACCCATTGAAGCCCCAAAAGAGCGTAGCGGGGGTTGTCAGGATCATCTAAGAGAGGGCACTCAAGATCCTCAGCAGGAAATTGTTCCAAAATGGCAGGGCAATTTGAAGTCCATTTTCTTGATTGAAAACCTCCAAGAGCGAGCAAAGCGATGAGTTCATTCATCACATTGCGAGCAGCAGTTTCTGAGTCGGCGCCTGAAAGGATGTCATCCACGTAGATTTCATCGAGCAGGAGCTTGGCAGCAGCGGGGAAGAGGTGACCATAGTCTTTGGCTAACTGTTGCAAGGTTCTAATGGCCAGGAACGGTGAAGAATTGATCCCAAAAGTTACTGTATTGAGCGAGTAAGCGGTTAGCGGGAGTTCTTCGGATGGACGCCATAGAATGGTCTGGTATGGACGGTCATCAGGGTGAAGGTCAATTTGGAGATACATTTGTTTGATGTCCCCTGAGAAGACTATAACATGGCGGCGGAAACTAATCAAAACATCTCTGATGTCATTTTGAAGTTTTGGGCCCGGCAAGAGAATATCATTCAATGAAAGGCCATTAGAAGTGCGAGCAGAAGCATCAAAAACAACCCTAGTCTTTGTATACCTAGCTGTGTTTTTAATAATACCTTGATGAGGGATTATATAATGCGGGGAGTGAGGAGCGGGGAGAGGAACAGGAGACATGAAACCATCCTTTTCATAATCAACCATAAATTGCTGATAGGCTTCCTTAAAATCAGGATTTTTCACAAAGCGACGTTCCAATGACTGTTGACGGACATGGGCCTGCGGATAAGATGCTCCAAGTTGTGAATGATTGGGGCGGAATGGCAGGCGCACACAGTAACGTCCATTTTCTTGACGGAAAGTAGTCGCAGCGTACAGTTCTTCAGCGGCAGCATCTTCAGGGCTGATCTTCGGAGTAGTTTTCACTTCTTCTAACGTCCAAAAGCGGTCCAATTGTTCATGCAAGTTAGCGGGTGATTGAGTTAACATGATGACAGGATTGGCAATGGGGGGCGGCGGAGCGGAGGGATGAGCGGATGCAGGACCTATGAGAATCATTCCAAAGACGGTACCAAGAGCTATAGGTGACGAGGGACCTAACTCAACGGTGAAACCTGTAAGGATTTTTGGAAATAAGTCAGCACCTAAGAGGACATCTACAGGACCTGGCTTATAAAAATCTTCATCGGCCATTTTGAGGTTAGCACAACGTTGGATAACCTGGTCAGCGAGGGCCATCGAGGGAACAAAACCTGTTAAGTTTTTAGCAACGATGACTGAATGATTATGCGTGACTGTTTCATTTGATAAAGTGCTAACATTTACCTGAACGACCCCTTCAACATTGACTTTGGACTGAGAAAGGCCTGAGACAGCGGAGATGGTAGTTTGAGGTTTCAAATGCAACAGTTGAGCACAGCGGACAGTGATAAATGAGTTTTGTGCGCATGAATCCACAAGCGCCCGAGCGGAGATTTGACGTCCATTGGGAGCTGACAGCACAATTCGAGCGGTTGGCAACACTGTCAGACCCGTGGTTTGAGACATCAGAGCGGCAGAGGATTGCAGATGGACAGCGGAGGACTTCTGGTTTTCATGGAGCAGAGTGTGATGTCGTCCACTGCATTGCAAGCAGGTGCGTTGAGACTTGCATTCTTCAATCGGATGAAAGCCTAAACAATTGCTGCACAATTGACGGGTTTGAACAGCTGAGCGGCGAGAGGATGGAGTCATCTGTCGAAATTCCTCACAGCGGAATGTGTGATGATCTTTTGAGCACCATCCACAGCGTTGAGATGGAGTAGTACCTGCGGCGGGGAAAGAAACGGGGCGATTCGGTTGACCAGAATCAAAATGGCGGCGGTTATTGGAGGTTGTTGCAGCATAAGCGGCTGGAGCTGCGTTTGTTTTTGTTTTGCGGGTGGCGTTAGGGGAAGGCGAAGCTTTACTGATAAGTACCTTCACATCCCTAGAAGTACTAGGTTTGGGCGGAGCAGCGAAAGGGTTATCCAACACTGATGTGCACTCATCGCGGAGAAAGTCAAGCACTTCATTAATTTTAGGGTACGCAGTAGGAGTGTCGCGGGATTCATCAAGGCGTTTTCGGAGGTACGGTGATAATTTGCGGCACAGAATAGTAACTAAGAACGGCCCATAGTCCTCTTGCTTATACTTAAGAGATGCGAGAGCATGAATGTGCTCTTGTATTTTGGAGAGGATAGGCGGGACTTGATTACTGTTCTTTATTTCCGGTAATTCGAGTAAACCCCCAAAATGATGAAAAATGTGACGTTTATCACTTTTGTAACGACTACACACTAAATCCCATGCTACTACATAATTGTCAGCGGTTAATTCTAAGGTTTTAACTAATTCAAGCGCTTCACCGGAGAGTACAGACAACAAGTATTGGAATTTTTCAACGTTAGACAAGACAGCGTTATCATGAATGGCTACGGAAAACATGCTGTAAAAAGTAGACCAGTCACTGAGGTTACCTGTGAACCTTGATAATTCAAGTCGAGGTAACTTAACATGATTCAACGGAGAAGGCGAATTATGTACTTGCGGGGCGGCGGCGGAACGTTCAGCCGCGGCGTTTGAAGGGGCTAAACATGACCAATAATTGGTTTGAGCGGTGGCAATCATCTCATCAAATTTTTGTTGATTTTGCTCGACCTCAATGAGATACTTGGATGGTACCTTGGCATTAAATGCAATTATTGCATCCTGATTAATGGAGTAATCGCGGTCAATTGTGGTGAGTTTTTCATAACTACCACGGGAAGCATGCACATTTTTGGCTGTTAACTTGGTAAAGTCATCAAAAATCTTGTTGGCCATAGCCCACAAGCGAGCTCTACGAGCATGAAGAAGCTCAGAATGGTTCTCCAGCTCTTGTTGCCGAGTGGCTTGAGTACTTTGGGCAGTTTGCTTAGATTGTTGAGTACCTGCGGGCGGCGTAGTGCCTGTGTTCGCATCATCCTCGGCACCAGCCATGATGGAACTTTCAGGTAAGTTGTTCAAAAGAATTTACTAATGAGTACAATTAATGCGGCTTGAATTATCAAGATTAATCAGCAGTGAGGGTCAGACAACACAACACTGCGGAAAGCGGAAATAGCACAAAACACTACACGGTGCAAATGTACAAGAGCGACACACACTAATAATGCATTAGGTGCAATGCGGAGTGAGAGATGCAGAGGTTTCAAAAGGAAAAACAACTAACATCTGAGAGAGAAAGCGTGGAATTAAGAAAATTGATTGATGAAGTTAAGTGAACTTCAGGCACGAGTGGTGCTATCCAGGACTAGATGAGTCACGGAGAGCGTTGAAATGAAAGAGAATGAAGTACTACACTAGCAGAGAATAGAACTTAAAGATTGGAGAAGTATTAAGTTGAAACAGCGGAGTTGAGTTCATAAGTTTGGCCAAGTGTAAGGTAAAAGCGAAGCGGCGGCAAGTAATTGATAATTGAACGATTGGTCAAATTAACGGATTAACTTGTAAAGCGGTCACTAGGTGACAAAAGCGATTGATATGAATCAATAAAGCGGGCTGCACTTCGAAGGAGTGAGCTTGAATGTAATTAACCAGACTGTATTATGGTTAGAATACAAAGATTGAGGTTAGGTTTAGCGGAGCATCCATAGGACAGGTGCATCAAAGTTATCCGTAACAGGAGGTTAGGTTAACTTGATCCGGCCCGGAGGACCAAAATGTAGCGACTAGGGAGAGAAACAGAGGACCACTCAGATTAAAGAGATCTGAGAACTAGAGAGAGAGAGCAAAACACTTACACTTGACCAAAAACTTAATACTTAACTCACCATGAGATCTGAGCTCATAAGAGCATGCCTAAAGATAGGTTATCATTCTAATCCTGGAAGTCAGTCACTCGTGCCTGAAATAGGGGATTGCCTAAGGCATAGCTAAGGACAGCGGGGCGGCGGTAATAAGTCGATAGAAATCATGATTATATCAAAGTAATTCCTGAAAAGACAATGTGATGCGGCGGATAGCGGTTGGGGCCTAAATTGAGGTCTACCGCGTGCTGGGACAGCGGACTTTGAGCCAAAGTCGGCGGTCAGAATAGATTGAGCATAGCGGCGAGAGATTAATAAAAGCAAGAAAACATTACCAAAGAAGGAAGCTAACTTCTACAGTCTACAGAAAGCGAGAAAAAAGGAAAGCGAGATCGATTCTACAGCACACAGCGAAGAAGTACACACAGTGAAGCGAGTAGGCCAGACGAGAGAACAAGCGGTCAATCTATCAGACGCACACACGAGAAGTGAAGAGAGAATCGCGGATCGAGGCCTACGAAGCGGGGAACGGAAAAACTGGTGCGAACCGGCTGACTCGGCTGTGATTGGTTCACGTGACGCGGCGTGCGGATTGCCTACTCGCGGCGGGGAGGCGTTTTATACTGTGTGACGTATATGCGGAAACAATACGCCTTTGCACGTATGTAGAGAATATCCATTATCAATCTGCCTACCAACTGCGCACGCGACGATCGTTCAACGTGCTGACCCGGCCGCGCGCCGCCGCTAAGCTCCTCGCGCGCGCAAACTTGCAATTGCGCCCTCTCTAATTGACATTTTTCCGCTAAACGCTTCAAGATACGGTCAAACGGACGAAATTTTCGCCCTAAAGGGCAGCATTATTGCATTTTCCATAAGGAATCGACTATACTATAGCTGTAGTTGCAAATTTTGCACTTACGCCCTCTATGCCGCTTGAGAGACCTCTAAAAAAATTTTAATTTTTTTTTTCGACAAATATTCTTGATTTTTATGCCTCATAGCACGGTTTGAGAGAACTGGAGGTTAACTTTTCGAAAATTTCAAAAATAAGAGACACCCTAGGGGGGGGGTTGAGGGTAGATCGAAATATTGGCGCCTAAGATAGTGAATGGGCCTTAGAAGAAACAATATAACTCAATATATAGTTCGTTCATTTAACTATTTGAGTTGTTGAAGTTAATAACTGGTCTGAAAAGGCCGATGGTGATCGACATTGGTGACAGCATGGGTGGTTAGATTGTCCTCCGAAAAAATAAAAAAAAAATCGTCGGTTTTTCTGTGTACAGAGGAATTTGCACTTTTGATGTTATGTTTCTTTTTTTGCGTATGTTTTCCTCCTCCTACAGATTTAATTTGCTGTTTGAATTTTTCTTTTAGAAATTAACTCCATTACTTTTTTTATGGTGACTGTTTTTAAAAGGTGCTACTGCTAGTAAATGTACTATAGTTTAAAAACTGCAAGAGGTATGAGTTGGATAGCGCTGACCAAGATAATGTTAGCGAGCGAGCGAGAGAGGGAGGGAGAGAGAGAGAGAGAGAGAGAGAGAGAGAGAGAGAGAGAGAGAGAGAGAGAGAGAGAGAGAGAGAGAGAGAGAGGGGGGGAGGGAGTAGGGATGGAACTTGTGAACCATGCAAAGCCTGAAATTCCGCATTGACTTCATCATTGAACCGCTATCTGTTCCATTTTTGCCCACTGAAGATAATCGACCGCCAGTTCTCATATAGTAATAACTCCTCTCAACTATATACATACATTTATTTCCAGCAGATTCAGCGCTATCAAAAATAGATTGAAATTTATTGTTCCTTTAAATCCATCCAGGGAAGCGAGGGTGAAGGGGGGGGGGAGGATTGAGAGTATGGCACACACATTGGGATAGCCCGCGCTGCTTCTTATATCGACTCCGCGGAGACAAATAAACACTCAATATATCTGCCACACGCCCAATATATTGAGTAGAAATTTCTCTCATCTTGCTTTCTATAACAAACCGCAACGCTTCCAAAATCTCAAAAGCGGATCATAAAAATTGTGTCCTCTCTCTCTCTCTCTTACTTTTTCTCTCCCTCTCTTTTTCCTCCCCTCTCTCTTTTTCTGCCCATTTTAAAGCATGTATCAGAAAAGGACAGACGTAGGGGTCAAAATCACGTGACGGCCTCTGGCCTTTCCTTCTATCCTGTTCGATCCCATGTCTTCAACCTCTTCAACTGAGTGGAGACAGACAGATAGTGTGTGCGTGTGAAAGGGGGAGAGGGGAAGAGAGAGGGAGAGAGGGGGAGAGAGAGAGAGAGAGAGAGAGAGAGAGAGTGAGTGAGTGAGTGAGTGAGTGAGTGAGTGAGGAGGGGGGAGAGAGGTGTGAAAGAAAGAGGCTTGGGTATGGACCAAGTCCTATGGATCTATCGAGTGCCACTGAGAAAGCTCGGCTTGATTCTTTCCGAAAAAGTGGGATTGAAAGGGTGGCGCTATATATACAGGGTGTTTCAGACCACCCGTCCACTATCTTTTTAGCGAAAACGGCGCAAGATAATGAAATTCTGACGAAACTTTTCCAATGTATATCGACCCCAAAGAATCCAGGGAAAATATTGCCGACCCCGAAAAACGGCCCCTAAGGGCCTAATTGGGCCCCTAAAAAGGGCCAAATTGCTGTTTCTCAATGTTTTCTTATGGGGTGGGTGTTTTTTTATTTCAGAAATGAATTGTACGCCTAAAAATAAGCATGTTTTAATCAGGGCATAATTTTCAAAAAATGGCCCTTTCTCAAGTTAGGGGCCGTTTTTTAAAAAAATAGGGGCCATTTTGAATCGCTCGCTGTGACCTTGAAAATTGACGGATTTCAAAAAACTAAAAATACTCTGAATCAGCAGATCAAGGGCTTTCATTTGATGTATCACAACCTTATTTTCTGCTAAAACATATTGGGGGCCCCTCCCCCCTAAATTTTGGGGCTTTGGGGGCCTCTACGAAAAAAATTTCAAATGGCAAGGTATAGGTTGTGAGACATCATTGAAAAGCTCTTGAAAAGACGAAAAAAATGGTCCAAACCGGAAGTCAATCCGACCATTTTAACGAGAGTTACGGCCTGGCCTCTCCCCCTCAATTTTGGGGCTTTGGGGGCGGGGCCCCTTTGAGTAAAATTGGAAATGGCAGGGTAAAAATTTTTAAAATAATTCGAAAGTCCTTGAAATGACAAAGAAAATAGTCCAAACCGGGTCTCAATCCGATAATTTCAACGGGAGTTACAACCATTCAAAGATTTGAAGTATTTTTCTCGTACTCGCGGGATTTTGTGTTTTCTGTGGCCTCCTCGATGAATCATCCGCGATACGAGAAAAATACTTCAAATCTTTGAATGGTTGTAACTCCCGTTGAAATTATCGGATTGAGACCCGGTTTGGACTATTTTCTTTGTCATTTCAAGGACTTTCGAATTATTTTAAAAATTTTTACCCTGCCATTTCCAATTTTACTCAAAGGGGCCCCGCCCCCAAAGCCCCAAAATTGAGGGGGAGAGGCCAGGCCGTAACTCTCGTTAAAATGGTCGGATTGACTTCCGGTTTGGACCATTTTTTTCGTCTTTTCAAGAGCTTTTCAATGATGTCTCACAACCTATACCTTGCCATTTGAAATTTTTTTCGTAGAGGCCCCCAAAGCCCCAAAATTTAGGGGGGAGGGGCCCCCAATATTTTTTAGCAGAAAATAAGGTTGTGATACATCAAATGAAAGCCCTTGATCTGCTGATTCAGAGTATTTTTAGTTTTTTGAAATCCGTCAATTTTCAAGGTCACAGCGAGCGATTCAAAATGGCCCCTATTTTTTTAAAAAACGGCCCCTAACTTGAGAAAGGGCCATTTTTTGAAAATTATGCCCTGATTAAAACATGCTTATTTTTAGGCGTACAATTCATTTCTGAAATAAAAAAAACACTCACCCCATAAGAAAACATTGAGAAACAGCAATTTGGCCCTTTTTAGGGGCCCAATTAGGCCCTTAGGGGCCGTTTTTCGGGGTCGGCAATATTTTCCCTGGATTCTTTGGGGTCGATATACATTGGAAAAGTTTCGTCAGAATTTCATTATCTTGCGCCGTTTTCGCTAAAAAGATAGTGGACGGGTGGTCTGAAACACCCTGTATATACGTGACTTTCTCGAAGTCTAAATATCCAACAATCGTCCATCCCAAGTGAAGCGCTGCTGCTGTTTTGGACGTCCAAAAGAATTCATCCTTATCAACGAGATGAGCATGCATCAATTAATTGCCAGCGCAGTCTGACTTTCGGAGTGAGAGGCGGGCAATTCAAAATTGGCCGATCAGATGCTGATTTAACAATTATTATAAAAATCATTTAATTGTAAATCAATCAGATCTCTGGATTTCAAAAATCCTGCCCGTCACCAAAACAGTCTCTAGGGTAGTATTTCGTTCTTTCAGTGTTGCGCAATGTCTCTGCTAGTTTTTTTGTTTTTTGTTTGCATTATTTTTTTTGTTTTGTTTTGTTTTGTGACGAGCAGGATTCGTTTCCCCTCAAGAAAAAACATAGAAAGCCACATCATTGTCATAAATAACGATAGATGCTATTCTACGAAATATCGAACAAATTACACTCGAGAATACAGCCGAAAACAGCTTTGAAGCGTTGTCCTTGAAAAAACAAAAGGCTGAAAAAATTGTAGCATTCCAAGCAAATGTAATTGGTACCACGCCACGCTATCAAATAAACAGCTAGGTGCCAGGTGACGATGATTACATCATAACGAAAGGAAAAAAATCTCCAGATTCGAAGCCAAAAATTTCTTTTGAAATTCCATGAATTTTTACTTTAAAATGACCAGCAATGCCAATTTTTTTGAAAAATCCCCAAAACATCCCAAATTTAATGAAAAAACTAAAAAAAAAAAAAACTTGACGTTGAAATGTGATGGAAGTACATAAGACTAAACTTGCAATCGCAAGAAAACAAAAATTTCCGCTAATCACCATAAAATCTCAGATTCTGTAAAAAATCATTAAAATGAAATATCCCATTTTTAATCAAAGTTACTAAAAAGCTTGACTTGAAATACATTATGAAAATTCGTATACACTTTCACTCATCATAATTAATTGCTTTCAAACGAAAATGTCTTCAAATCACCAGCAAATCCCGGATTTTATGGAAAATTAATTAAATATTCCAGCTTGAATGAAACTCACCAAAAAGCTTGATGTGGCAAAGTACCGAAAAAAAAAACGATAAAATTGAACCGATAGTCTTATCTAAACAAAAATTCCCTTTGATAGCCAGAAAATCCTAGATAACAATGAAAAATCCTCAGTCCTTAAAAAATCCTTGGTATACAAACAAAAAATTCCCCAGACCATGTTAGCTCTTAACAAAACTCACCTTTTCGAACAATACTAATTAATGTATTTGTTTTGTTCAAGTCCCAAAGCCACACTGAGAGAATTCTTTTTTTAGTCCAAGTCGTATTTCGTTTATGTTAAAGAAACTGCACAGTGAAATATTGACTAAGGGGAAATTCCTTTAACCCAAGGAAAATGTCTGATTGTCTGCTATACATGACACAAGTAAAAGATTTCTTGTTGTGACAGTGATTCTCTTTCGGGCCATTCCATATCAAACTGAGCCTGGGCATAAAAATTTAAAAGGAGAAAAAAAGAAGTAAAGGGTTAATAAATGTTGGGCTATCAAAAATTTCATTTTTTTAAGTTTAATTTTGATCCCAATCGGAAATTGCTCTTGGAGAAGGGAAAACAACATCCTCTGTACAATTTATTTCATTCAAATGGTTTGGAACAGCAATGCAGCATAGCATTGAATTCCCAAAATATCAGCTTCGGCCATCATAAGAAAAAAAGGGTCTAGTAAGCCTTCTATCCCTTAATAATCCCATTATTGATGTATTCTCCCTCTGATTTATTTAAAACTAATCTTAAAACGTATAATTTACATAAAAAATCAATTAAAAACCGCATTCATACCCACTTGTGCGTAATGATTTTGCACGCGTAGCATCCGTTAGAAATGGCTGTAGCATCCGTTACACGGACTTTACTCTTTTTAAAGCTTAATTTTGATGAACATGAAAATGTTCATCAGTGCACAGAATATATACATACACTTGGCTATCACTCCGATTTTTCTCAGATTTTTTGATCAGTCCAATTCACAGAGTTTTGACTTTGATTATCATGCGGCAAAACTGAGGCTCAAACGGCGTAGCATCCGTAACGCTCATTGTATCAACAATAACTTGGTGAAATATGGTTGAAACCTTAATAACCTGCATATGAAAATGTTCTACTAAGTGAATGTCATCTATTTGCACAACTTTTATCAAGCCCAAAAATAATAAAACTACAAAAAAATTCATTTATGTGCGTGCAACTGTAGCATCCGTTACCGTGGAATGGCCCTTTCATGCAACAGAACTTTACTTCGCGCAAGGAAAACTGCCACAAGTAAACGTGTTTCCTTGTTTTTAAAGAAGCGATTTCTCTCAACACAAATACTTACGCTCAGGTTTATTGAACTTTTTAGCAAGATAATGAAAACAAATTGAATGAAAAAGAAAAAATTAACGACGAAAAGAATTGAGAATTGAGAGATTGGCTGGATGGTGGATCTCGAAACGGCAACTGCGGTGGTCGGGAGGTCGGGTCGGAGGTCTCGGTCGGCGGCACTAAAAAGTGATGTTGACACGTGTTTTTTTCGAAATAATAAATTGTTGGCAGGATTCAAGGGCCATTTTCCGTTACTGCCCGGAATTCAATTAATTTACTTAGGTAGGTATACCGTATATAAAGACGAGCGCGGGGAGGGGGAGGAGGAGGCGGCGGGGTTCGGATTGCTCTCTCACCGTTTTGCCGATATATATATATTCGTATAAAAATGTACCTACTCGTACAGGGTGTGCCACCGTAATGAGGATATACCTGCCGCACAAAAAAAAGAGGGGCGAAAAAAACACTTTGGTAGCGCTGACTAAACCTTTGGTAGTAAACGTTTTTTGGACTCAGCGAAAGACTGAAGTTGAGCCTACTAAATCTCCGGCTCATTCAGCAAAATCTCTTCAGTTAGGCGTATGAAACCTTTGGTCGCTCTATCAAAATATTTTGCTGGGTCATTCTTCTACCTAATGTTTTTTTCAGCGCTATCAAAGCGTTGTCTCTGTTTTTTTCTGTGCGGAAGACAAAAAATTGTATCACTGTTAGAAACCGACAACAAAATCCGGAATGGAAACTGGTGGAAATCGATGGAAATCTGAGGTTATACATGCGTCAAAGCCAATTATAGCGTGAATGGGGTAAAGCCACTTAGACAACTTAATACACCCAAAAAACGCTTCGGTAGCGCTGACGAAACTTGACCCAGTCAAATACTTTAGTAGAGCTATCCAAAGGTTTTGCACGCCAAATAAAGAGATTTTGTTGGGTGAACCAAAGATTTGGTTGGCTCAACTAGTCTTTCGCTTGGTCATTTTTCTGCCGAAGGTTTTGTCGACGTTACCAAAGTTTTTTTCTCGGTTTTTTCGCTCTGAATGGGAGGCGCGCGCGGGTTAATTTAATTACCTTCATTTACTTTATTTGTGCATACTTCCTTAAAATATTTCAGAATTTAACGTATAATGTATGGAAGACTTCTAAAAGTAAGGTAATCCCCACGGTTGACGTATTGTTGCGTCTTCGTGGTAATCTTTTTGGTTTTGTTTTTTTTTTTTTTTTAGTGTGATAGCTTTTGATTACTTTTCTCGTCGTCGGTAGGCGATTGGGCTCGAAAAGTACCCCCTTTTAACTGCTCTTAAACCGCGAATACCTCCGAAACTTATCATACGATTGAGCTGGTGCCGTCAAAACTTTTGCTCAATGTCTTCTGAGCTTTATTTTGATACCAAAAAATTTAAAATCCATCGGGAACAATTTTCCCCCAGGGCTGTGTCGGGTCCTTTCGACAAATTTGTATAAATAAGGGACACCCTAACTGGTCCATATCAAAGGCGGATCCAGCAATCTGGCAACTGTGTGCTCTTCTTATTTGAATGTATGAGAAACAATCGATTAATCAAAGGGTAGTGGCCTTCTCAAGAATCGGTCGTTTCTCAAACATTCAAATGGGATGAATTCGTGGTTGCCAAATTGATTGCTGAATCCTTCCGAGGTCCTTATCGTCGACCCCTTTACGGATGTACAGAATGTTTTGAAATGGTTGAGACAATAATGAGACACCCTGTAGGTATATTTTTGTTATACTTCGGGTGAATCGTATTCGTGTTATGTGATGGGGATGACTTCGCTGGATGAGATGAGAAGTATATAGTATTAGGTATATTTTTAGACAGTTTTATGAAAGCCGTTCCGATTGTAAACAAATCTCGGCGGCGTATGATTGATCTCTCGGATTCTCAAGTGTTTATAATGGAAATTATTTGAAGCTCCGATGGATCTTGATGTTCTATAAATAAAGCTCCTCCCTTGCTCACCTCTAATCCCTCCCCCCCCCCCGACTCCTCCACTGCCCCTTTAGTTTTTTTTCTACCGGCTGAAAAGAGAAGAAAACTAGCCCGATTTTTAAACCGTTTACCAAGCACAACAGCTGAGTGTACCCAGACCGTAAATAACCTTGCTTAATTACCTTCGCAGATGTTTTAACGATTCTCCCCTCCTTTCCCTTTCATTTGTCTCCTCTCCTTATTCTTATTAAATTCGGATGCTTTTAAATTTCGCAAGTTTTTACTCTCCCTCTTTCTTATAATAAGCTCCTCTAAGATTTGTTGGAATCCTTTGTCTTTATATTATTTCGTAGAGTAGAAAAGCAGTCGGACTTTCTTTCATCAAGTGGACATTACATTTAACATGCCATTGGCCGTTTTAGTGACGAGCGGGAAATTTAAAATTCAGGAATCTGATTGGCTTGGATGGTTTTTTGTAAACGTGAAATCGACATTTCTGATTGGTCAATTTTGAATTTCCCGCTTCTTTCTAAAACACTCTATAAGCAAATTTTATTTCGTGACCAGGTTTCGAAAATCGGTAGGTGACCGAAGTTTTATTATTCCGGTCACTTAAAAGTGGGTGGAGCCAAGGAACGTACGGTTATGTACGGTACCGTATCAAAAGGTGACCGGGAACCGCTTGGTTCCGAATACCTCCCGAGGTGGGTTAAGTGAAACGTGACCGGACGAGTAGGTGACCGGAGGGAATATTTGAATTTTGAATCGCCTTGTCTGTGATTGGCTCCCGTAAGTGACCGTGGTTTCGAAACTCTGGTCACGAAAGAAGTGACCGGTGACCATTGGTTACGAAATAAAATTTGCTTTATTGTTTAACATGCAACAAACGAGTTAAAAGAGGAGCCTTCCGAAACATAATTTTGAAGACACCGCACGAAGGTTCGAACTCAGGTTGTTTGCCTCTTTTTCTTTGACCTTAAATTAAACTATAAAAAATGTCTCAAATCCATACGAAAACGATTTTAAATTAAAGTGAAAGTGTTTCGGAGCGGCTATCTTGACACAGAAATTGCGATTGTAACATTTATCTTGACAAAATTTTCTTGACGAGGAACTGACGTACAACAGAAACAAGCCAAATATTCTCACCCAGATAAGTCTATTAAAAGTCCAGATATAGCCACTCTAAAACACTTGTACTTTCATTTGAGACCAGTTTCGATTATTTTATTATACTTTTTTATTTAAGGTTAAAAAACAAGAGGCAAACAAACATTTCGCCCATGCTTCCTCACTTTGGGATAGTGCTTGTAACGCGGTAGCACCGGACCACCCCTCTATAGTTTCTAGCTCGTTTGGTCGCTCTTCCTCATGGCCTTACCCCGGGGAAGGGGGGCTGATGGGGCTCCAGCCTCCCTAAATGTCAGAAAAAAGGGGGAATATGAGGGAGAACGCAAAGAAATGGAAGAAGAAAGGAGGGGTGAAAAGGGGGGAATATATCTGCCAGCCACCCACGAACAAATTCTAGATCTGCAGCCTCCCTGTCTCCCTCAATAAAAAATTTTGGCCACGGTCATAATCTTCCTCACCGTGAACTATCCTCCGTAAAGTAAAAAAAAAAACAAAAACAAAAAAAACTGCCTTTGTCATTCTTATGTCAAGTTACCATTGCTTGATATCGTATTGATGCTTGCATTTTAAAATAACCTTGACGTAAGGCAGCCAGCCAACTTAGAAATGTGTGCCTTTGAAGCTTATTAAAATTGTCGTAAACAAAAAACACAAAACGAAAAATAAAAACCTCCTGTGATGGAGTCGTCACAAATATGCCCTGCAAACCACGAATACCATACCTCTACCTACAAGTTTAGAATAACCTCTAGAACTTAAAAAAATTTGAAACAAAAAATATCTTCTCGGTGCCCTCTCGAGCCACAACAGTATAAATATCTCTCTCGCACTTCGGACTTTTTGTCCCCTGTAAAACTCTCTCTGCGTGGCAGGGTAAAACGAGGTGAATGGTAGAGGCGTGGGGGTGAGGGGGCCATTTCTGAGAACTCACCGCGGTGCTTCAAACGGTGGATGGCGAGTTGTTTTTAGCATGAAGTTACATTTAAACAAAAGATACATTAATCCTCACCCACCGCGATTCTAGTCAAGGAGAGAGAGAGAGAGAGAGAGAGAGAGAGAGAGAGAGAGAGAGAGAGAGAGAGAGAGAGAGAGAGAGAGAGAGAGAGAGAGAGGATTAAAAGAGGGGTGTAGAATGGGGGGGGTGGTAGGGGGGCAGCGAGTGCCGAGTGGGGAAGAGTTATTCTTACACATCCTGACTGTGACACCTGTTACCGCGATATTTGCATAGAATTCTCAATTGGAGCCGACTGCGCAGTTGTGTGGGCCGGTGATAAGACTGGGTCGGGTGGGGGGAGGGGCGCTCGCAGACTCGGAGGTAGTAGCATGGGAATGGGGGAGACGGGAGACATTGTTTAGGGGGAAGGAAGGGGGGGAGTAGGATCCGAATGATTACGCGAGAAAAGGAGGTTAAACGAAGAAGAGGGTTGGGAAGGGAAGAAGTCCGACTGCCCCTTGGGGCCTCCGCGTCCATCCGCGCTTCGAAAAAGGGGCACCGTCGGGACCCTTCGGCTCTGATGAAAAGCGTCCATGGCCGACTCCGCGCAACCCCTCCCTCTCCTCCCTCTTCCGTTGTCGGGGGCTGGGGCCGCGGCCGGTCGCTTGTAGAGGAAAATGAGTGTTGAAATTAATTAAATAAGTGGTTTTTGATAAATGTTGAGATGGTGCTTGTGAAATGGACACTTCAACACTCTAGTTTAAATCCATTAACTGGTCAGTAAATATAGACTCACTCGCACTTCCTACAAAACGCGCCGCAGCTAGTTTCTTTTTAATGTGACCGCACGTCCGATGTGTTTACTATGTATCATTGCTATATGAGCTTGCATTGCTGCATTAACTTCTGGCCCCCTTTTTTTTTCGTGGAGGAATTCGTTTGTAGTCACGAGAAGGGCGAATCTATGTTCATCTCCGTCGGGAATCTAGTTAGATGCATTGGGATTGGGTGCGGATAAACACAGGGCAACGGTGAACCGACTTCTGCTAGATCTACATTGGAGTTCTAGAATTCACCTGAAAATTCATCTCTTACTTCGCTCTTACTTCCCCCTTCCTACTCCCTCTTTTCCCATTTTAAGGGCCGAACGGGGGAGGCGACCGCCCCCTTCGCCCCCTCTGTATCCGCCAATGCGGATATATTATATGTGTGGATTATGGATTGCGCAATATTTTCAGTGCATATACATTGTATTATTGTATGTATGTCAAAGGCGTAGGGTGCAATTTGGTAACGTTTTATTGTATCCATTTAAACCCATGTAAATAATGTCGAATGCGAAGGTGTTCATCGAGCACCCAACAGTTCAATCTTTTTTCATGGGTTTTTAAATGGACCAACTGCAACGTTGCCAAATTGCACTCTCCGCCACTGAAGGCATAACTAATATAAAAATTCACTCTTTTTTTGTCCATGTGTTTATCAGTAAATGATAGATGAAGGGGATCAATCCCCCCTCTAATCCTTTTTCTATTACCTGCGCATTCCACGGGTGACAAGAGAGATGGAATGAAATGTAGTTACACCGCTGCTCTCAAAACTCATCGGCTGTTAACTTATTGCGCAACGTGTTTATCTATCGAAATGATGCTCTTTAATAAAATAAAGAGGAAAAAAAAAGAAATATGGTCTCCTGTTTATTTTCTGATGACCGCGCTTCCAAATAATTATTATTTTTCTCTTTTTATCATCTCGCATTCCAACGTAAGGCTCTTACGTCTTACGTCGAGCCGGCAACTTCTACGGACTTACCTCCGGTCGGGCCCCACCGCGGACGGATTGCCAGTTTTCATGAAGAAAGTCACCGTATATGTCTACTTAAAACCTAAGACTTTTTCTATTTCTAATTCTATTTTTTTTTTTTTTTTAATCTAAGTTCTGACAGCGTTGTTCGAGCTCCACGCGCATCTGGAACTGATTAGATCTACTTTTATTCCGAGTAAAAACTTCCGATAACGCACACGCGATAAATATACTCATATTATAGGTTAGAAACTATGACTGCATCACATTTCCACATTGCTTCGCATCAAACCGCTCGCATCAGTTCAAAGGCGCTGCGATAGTAGTACTTACTATACTATACATGGAACGCCAGGAGTAAAATAGGAGTCTCGGTTGAAATGTGTTTGCATGGGACTGCTCCTTGCGCATGGAGATGAAGTCGCGACCTTGAGTTCGAGGCATGCCTGGATTCAGGTTGAGGTTAATTGCGCATTCCTGTGCGAGAGATTCACCTTTGTCCCACATCTGTTTAGTGTTTAGTCCCGTCTCACAATCAGTGGGGCCCCGCTGCCACCACTGGGACTGTAAAACGGAACGGCGCAGCGTAGGTGAATGGGGTGTAATGCACGTGAGTCCCCAGCCGAGAAGGCCCCTCGAACAGAGCTGTCTGGTGTGAAGAAAAATCTGCACTCTCGTTAATTTTTGAAAATTTCCATGAGATAAAAAGAAATACCGTTAAATCAACAGGGAAAGTCCGATTGTTGGCTTTCCGTTTGTTGCCAAAGGAATTTCCTGTTAATTTAACAGGACATTCTGTGATTTCAAGGATCTTAATAGTCCAGGGGTCGTCTGAGCGTCTGACATTCCCGACTAAATGTGGAACCCATGACGTCTAAAACCCGAGAGAAGTTAGAGTCCCTTGATGGAAATATTGTATAGGGAGTACCGACACGACGCTTTATGCATTTTGACAGGAGTCGATTTAGTCGACTGCCTGAACGAATTCGAAGGTTAAGTTCAACAGTGGACCAGTAGTGGACTGGCGGATTTGCCGGCATTCCGGTCCGTTCCCATGCGTTCCTCTACAAATTGACTCCTTCCTATGGAGCCTTCGATGTCGTCGACTTCTGCTCGACTCCGTGAGAGCCTAAAACCAATGACCAATCACAACTCGTTGAGCTCGTGTCGGTACTCCCTATACAATACTTCCATCAAGGGACTCTAAGAGAAGTATGGTTGGGGATAAAAAAAATGTTAGGCGACTCCTTATAGATGTCAGCTTAGGTAGGCCACCCGCAATGCTTTAATTCATTGAGAGAAGTATTGCGGGTAGTCTACCTTCAGGAGTCGTCTATTTTTGTCCTCGATCGAAGATCCCCAAGGGTTTGTAGTTATACCGTGGGGGACATGACATACACGTAGGGACGGAGTATGCAATATGCAACGCACAAGATACCTATCCGGCTGTATCATTGTAGCACATGGATTACGTGCGTTGCGTATTTCTTAGCCCGCCGCGCCGTGGTATCACTTTCCCCAATAAAGGCGATGTTCAGTAAATTCCGTAATCCGTTCCACTGCTCTGAGCCTCACACCATAAATGGAAACATGGAATTTTCAGGACGTATAAATGAATAAAAATGAAAAATTATAAAATAATTATAATTAAATTAAATTAAATTTTAATTATAATTATAAATTATTATTATATTAATGAAAATCAAGATTATGAACAATTTTAAAAATGAGTGAAATCATTCATTTAAGAACTTCAACTGAGTCAATTTAAACGGGTTTTCTTTGAAATTTTGAACGCACAGATGTTTTCTAATACAAGTAAAAGTAAGAGAACAACATTTTGTATCGTGTCCAGAACAATCCACAGTTCAGTAGTTCTTTAAGAAAAAAAACCACGAATCAAACCGAGGATATGCTCGATCTTAAAAATTCACATTTATTCAGTGTTCTTGTGCATGTGTGTTTCTGATGAGTTAAACGGGTGTTATTTTTTATATCTGACGAATAATCAAGAAGTTTCAATAAGAAGGTAAGAGAGAGAGAGAGAGAGAGAGAGAGAGAGAGAGAGAGAGAGAGAGAGAGAGAGAGAGAGAGAGAGAGAGAGAGAGAGAGAGAGAGAGAGAGAGAGAGAGAGAGAGAGAGAGAGAGAGAGAGAGAGAGAGAGAGAGAGAGAGAGAGAGAGAGAGAGAGAGAGAGAGAGAGAGAGAGAGAGAGAGAGAGAGAGAGCAATCCGTTCATTTGATCAGGAAAACCTAAAAATTACAATAACACTTTGAATTGTTAATTTTACAAAACGAGCATACCCTCTGTTTTGCCCGTGGTTTTTCCAAAGAGCTTCTCAATTCGACGCATTGTGCGCCCGTACGTGATTGTTGGATGATGGGCGATAGGAAATTGGATCACGTGACATTTGGGCAAAGGAGAAAGTCTCATTTGCGACCGAAACCTTGACCGAGGTTGGGGATTGTATTTCGAGAGTGGAGGCGATGCTTTGGATTCGAGCGTTTTCCTTTTCGAGGTCGCTGCGTCGCTTGAGGCTGAACTGAAGGAAGGGTGTTTTCCAAACGATAGGTAAACCTCCTCCCCCTCCCCTATTCCTCCCCCTCCCCTATTCCTCCCCCTCCCCCATTCCTCCCCCTCCCCTATTCCTCCTCCCCCCTCCCCCCCCCCTTCCCTATCTCCTCCCCTAATTTTCCCCCACTTTTACTTGCGCTCGTCCGTCCGTCCGTCAGTCGGTGAAATGCATGAAAAGTGAGCACGAGGAAGAAAGAGAAGGCAAGATGAAAGTGATGGAAAAACAGAGGGGGAAAGAGAGAGAGAGAGAGAGAAAACGATAGACACCGAGACGATACGATACCCTATAATACGAGGCCGAGCGGTGAGGGTGAATGAAGTGAAGTCTGAGCGGGGTTGGGACTCGGAAGAGAGTGTGGAGGGTGTAAACACCCCCGTTTTATAACCTTATTGTCGGCCATTTCATTGTCGGAAGAAATAAAAAAAAGGAAAAAAAAGAAGGTAGAAAGGAGAAGAGAAGACTTGAACTTGGGGGAGAATTTAAGTCAGAGTCGGAGTCGGAGGAGCGGAGACTTGTTTTTGAGGGTCGATGACGGCCTCTGAATTCCGAATCAACGGCGGTGAGCGAACGTTGAGTGGTAGCACCGGTAGCTGGTGAGTTGGTGACTGGTGAGTGGCAACTAAGGAATATCCCGGTTGTCAAATCGTGCGTGAAAATCCCCGCGTTTCCTATGTGCAGCATGTAAGCTGTTTTGGAGGACTGGGGCATTGGGGGGGGGGGGGGTAGAAACGCTGGTCACCTGTAATACTTTAGGCTTCTTCACACGATCAAATTGGATCAACGAGCTATATCTCATGCGTTGAGGGGCTAATACATGTTATCAGTCTTATCCCAAAGTGTGACAGCATGGTCAATCTAATTCTGGTTAGTTTGTCTATTTTTTTTTTTTTTTTTTTTTTTTTTTTTTTTTTTTTTTTTTTTTTTTTTTTTTTTAATTTAAATCAAAAATTGTAAATAATTCATCGGAAATGGGTTTTTAAAAAAAAGTGCAAGTGTCTTAGAGTGGCCACCTGGACGCAGAATTTTAGAGTCGCCAATCTGGACGCAGAATTTTACTGCAATTATCAAGGTGAGAAAATTTTGCTTCTTTCTGTCATGTGTCCGTTTCTTTATCGTGCAAATCTTCCGGGGAAAAACACTTATATCGATTTCTGTGTCCAGCACACTTGCACTTTTGTTTAAAACCAACTTCAAATGGATTCAATCTTCTCCTTTTTTTTTTTTTTTTTTTTTTTTTTTTTTTTTTTTTTTTTTTTTAAGGTTAAATTATAAGAGGCAAACAAACCGAACCCGTGTGAAAATGTCCATAAGACATTTCCATCATGGCTCTGCCTCCTCGCTGCCTCAAAATCATGTCCCACAAATCCTCTCTATAGGTGTAGCTCGTTGAATTGGATCCCTAAATCAGTGTTGCTAGATCGAGGGTAAAAATTCGTATCGTCCCCATTTCAAGCAATGTAAAACATACGGCTTTTTCACCCCAATCTGGCAAAACTGTCCTCAAGAAGTG